>BDCZ01000236.1:58673-93922 GCA_001662365.1 Chlamydomonas applanata | reverse complement strand
CCCGACCCCCCCCCCCCCCCACCACCCCCACCCAAATACAACCGGCCGCAGGTCAAGGCAGCGGGTGGTGACGGACTGTCGTTTGGCGGCCTGCCCACATCGATGGACTACATCCTGACAGCCAAGGATGAGGACGTGGTGGACGCGGCCTTCCTGCACCCCAAGTACGTGCACGCTGATTGCCCGCTGACTGCATGCAGTTTCCTCAGCGGTTTCTGAGCAGTTCTTGGCAGTAGCTTGTAGGACCTTGTTGGAGGCGTTTGGTTTTGTGGGCGGATCTTGTTGGTTGCTGCCCGTGTGCTGTCGGGCTGCACCCGCCTCCAGGGGGCTGCACCCCACGTGAGCAGGAGGGCGAGCCCCTTGCCCCCCGTCCCCCAGTCCCTCCCCCCGCCCCGCCCTCTCGGGGGAGGAGGAGGGTGAGAGCAGTGCTGTTGCATTTCTGTCCACAAATGACCAGCTCGTATGCATGACCGCGCGCGCCCCGTGTGTGGCCGCAGGTATGTGACCAGCACCAAGAAGATGTCCAAGGCGGATCAGGCATCCCTTGTCGTGGCCACGCCCCACCGCCTGTTCAACATGGGCGCATAGCTCCTTGCAGCGTTTGCTCCACGACTGAAGGCCTGTCAGGCACCTGTTTGCCAGGGGCGCTTCAGGCAGGTCTGGCTTGGGTGTGTTGGTGCAGGAGGTGCTGGGCAGGGAAGGAGGGTGAGAGCCGGTGAGGTTGGGGCAGCAGAGCTGGTGTGATGCTAGGCGGCAGGCAAGCACAGGGCATGGCATCACGGGGCAGGGCATAACAGGGCAAGCACAGGGCAGGCAAGCACAGGGCAGGGCAGGGGAGCATCAAGAGGACAGGCAATCAGCAGGCACAGCCGTGTGCACACCACCCGCGGCCCTTGCCGTCGCAGGCGTGGGCTTGCATTGAGGGGCACAGCGGGGGGTCAGACCGGGGTGCATTCGTGCGCATGGCAGTGGGGTGGGCGTGCCGGGTGTATGCGTGTGCTGGTGCGTTGCGCTGTTCCTGATGGCACTCAGGGCGGCACTGCTGGGTCCTAGTTGCATGCTCTGGCAGCCAATTGTTTGTAAACATACAGTACATAACGTGCCTATGCCAGCCAAGCATGTGGTGCTGCAGGGGAGGGGAACAAGGGGAACGGACCTCTGCTAGGCCCCCCAACCCTTCAGCCTTCCAACCTTTTGTTTGTCAAGAGATGCGTGTGAAGTAAGGCGTGAAGGTAACAGTAACAGTAACAAGCCTCGCCGCACATCACGATCAGTCAGCATATGAGGAGGTTTGGCTAAATTCCATACGGTTTTCACTTTGGCAACTGGTTTGCAAAGGATCACCTGCATAAATACACATGGTTTTTTGCACACACCTGCAGGCATGTGTTTTAAACTTGTATCCAAGACTTCACGGCAGGTTCAAAATCCCATTGATTGAGCTGTATTGCTGCCTGATACCAACCACCCCAACCGATCACAGCTGCAAGGGTATGGAGCAAATTCAATAAGGGTTTACAACCCTGCTGTTGTGCACCATCAAAACCCATCTGTCACTTCTTGGACTTGCTGGAACCTTTCTTTCCAGCCAAACCTCCTCACAGGCATGCAAGCATTTTACAAGGTGAAACAGGTGGGTGACAACTGTACAACAGATTGCGGGCCATGCAAGCCTGGAAATTGTACAAGAGGACGTCAAAAAGCCAGCCGGGAGAATGGTAGCGCAATTCAGGAGTGTAAAACTGTACAGTGCCCAGGTGACCGTCCAGCCAGCGGGTCAATCTGCCAGTCAGACAAACAGCCGGTCAGCCAGCCAGCCAGCCTACCAGCCAGCCAGCCCACCGCGCATCCTAGGCCAGCAGTTGGCCTGTCCGCCTGCAGGCTTTCCTCAGTAGCTGCAACACAGGTCCCACACAGAGCACTGATTATAGAACTGCCCCCATAACCGAACGACCAGCATCGCAAGACTCGCAACGTAACGGAATGAATGGCATGAACATGAGGGTCACAGCACATCCAACCAGCCTCAGGCCAGGCGTCCAACCCAGTGCCAATCATTCTAGGCAATTAAACCAGCGTCAGGCTCAGGCGACCCCAATGCCAGTCACATGGCATCCTGTCCAAGCTCCACTCAGCCCATCCTCTCAACCTTGACAAACACCAACTCCTCCAGGTGAACGCAAACCCACCGCTCCAGCTCTGCACAAGCCAGGAACCCAACGCATTCAAGACGGCCATGCCGCGCTGGCCCAGTCGCGATGCGATCGCACTCAGGGCCAAGGTGTGTGCGCGGCGGGTTGCAGCACGGCAAGCACACAGCAGCCTGCCCGCCTGCCTGCCGGTTGCCAGCCAACCCGCTCGCCCGCCTGCCTGCCTCCGTTTCAGGGCTCCTCACCACGTGGCAGTGATTGCATGAGGCACGCGACCTGTGCGTCAGGGCAGGGGCACCACAGTGGGACCCGAGTCAGCCACAGCCAAATGCAGACAAACACAGTCAAGTTGGGCAGAGGGCGAGCTGGGCAGCAGGCAAGGGTGCTGCAGCCGCAGGACATTGTAATATGGACTAGGGCACGTCTCCAGGCACATGTGCGAGGGTCAGGCGCTGCTCGTAAGGCAACTGATATCAAGCACAGGTCAAACGCAGGTCGTATGCACTCAAACACAGGTTACACATGCCCCAAAGACGCACAGCACACGCCAACATGCAGGCAGCTGAAGACCCCACACAGATCACACACAGCATCACATCTTCACATGGCAGCTTATGACAGCACACGGCATCCGGCAGACCAGCCCGCCACAGAGTTCATGCAAGAGTGCAACAGGCCCTTAGCCACAGCCATGAAAGCCCTCTTAATAATAGTAATAACACGGCGTGTCACAGATGTGTCTGCATGCCGGAGCCTGAAAGCCCTCTTGACGCCAGCCAATTCACCCACCTGCTGTGGGAACTGCCATGTGCGCATGCAGCCACGCAGCGTGCGCCAGTCGACCATGATGTCCTTGCGCGCAGCCTCCGCCTCGGCGGGCTGGCCGCGCTCGCCGTAAAACTCGTATGCAAAGATCTGTTGGGGTGTGGGTGCATGTAGGATCGGTGTGGGGGTGTGGGATGTGGGGACGTTTGAGATACATGTAGGCTGTGGGGGACACGTGTGACCCCGTGTTAGGCGTGGCCTGTTCAGGCCAGCTCAGGTCAGGTGAGGCCAGGTCAGGCAAACCAGCTTAAAAGCAAGCTGCAGCTGTGCAGCACCTCTCTGCCCACCACCAACTCTGCTGCAACTTGCTGCTGAGGCAGCTGAGCACAGTGTAGGTTAAGAGCACATGTCCGCGGCAGCAGAGGTGGGTTTGAACACCTGACCCAAGGGAGCACGCCCTCAGCTGCAACCCCCAACCCGTTGACCCTCAACTTAGCCAGCACCCTACACCATCGGCCCCAGGGCTCCCTCTACTACCTCTCTCCGTCTCTGTGCACCCTTAGACCGAAACAGCCCCCCCCCCCCTTAAACTCCGCTTCTGCCACTACTTTTCTGCTTCTGCCAACCCTGAACTGAAGTCAAAACTGTCACCCCATTCCCGGCCCCACGCACCTTGTCATTGATGTCCCCCAGCCCCAGCTTGACACGCGATAGGAGGGGGAACACGCACCAAGGCGTGCACACGTCGACTCCGATGCCGTAGCTGCACTCCGGATCCACCCCCGGCACCGCACACACATCGTCACCACCCCCCTTACCACCACCACCACCACCGGCATCGTCGTCGTGCTTCTTCTTTGTGACCAAGGGCCCCCCTGCTGCCAACCGCCGTGCCCTGTTGTCGCTGCTCCGGGCGCCCACCCCCTGCCGCTGCACAGCCACTGCCTTAAAACCCAGGACAGGCAGGGCGCCGCGATCCAACCTCCCCTCCTCCGCCCCACTGCCTCCACCAGCAACTGCCACGCCATGGCCATGCACCGCGGCCCGCACACGTTCCACCGCATGCACCACTGCAGCCGCCGCTGCCTTCGCCGCCCCCACCGCCTCCTCCCACACCGCCACCAGCGCGTTCGCATCATCTGGGCGCCGGTGGGCTGAGGGCAGCAGGCCGGTGCTGCCTTGGGGCTCTGGGCCGTCTGGTTGCCGGTGTCCTGAAGGGCTGAGGCTCTGGATCTTATCAGGGACGAGCCCAGGGAAGAACTGCAGCACTGCCAGCACCGACCTGCGAGCCGAGCACGCAGGCAGCTTGGGACTGTGAGCTAGGAAAAATAACCAAAACAAGGGCCTCCTGATGGATGTGTGGACCGGATGGGGTTGCAGCGCGCCAGGGCAGTGCGGGTTGAACGGCTGAGTGACAGACTACTGCATGACTGGGTGCGGCCTGCACGACTCAGCCGCAGCTGCGACGATTGTCCAAGAGGCTAGTCACATGCCTGCGGACAATTATGGGTCTGCACTCAGGAGGCTGTTGGTCTGCCTCCCCGCACACCCCACCAGTTGCCGCACAGTGATCGACTGACCACCCTGAGCCCTGCCCTCGAGCCCTTGACCCCACCTGATCTCCTTGCGGAAGAGGTGGAAGTGGCCGTGGTCCGGCTCCACCCAGATTGTCTCCAGCTGCTGCAGATCTGAAGGACGGGGTTGCAGGACGGCGCAGAAGCCAAGCAGCACCCGTTGCTAATCTTGCTTCACTGGCGAAGATGACGCAGAGTAAATCTGACAATCGCCCCTAGCTCCATGTGAGGGTTGTAGAGCCCTAGCTCCAAACCCCAACCCCAAACACTAGCTCCAGTAGGCATGAGGGCAGTATCCCGATATCCGATATGGTGTGAGCACATGTGGCTGCCGCTGTCAGGCCAAACCGCTACTCACTCGTGTAGTTGTCCATGAGCTGCTGCAGCTGGCAGTCGCGCGCAAGGACTGCCAGGTTCTCGGCAGCGTTCAGGTCACGCCGCGGAAGGTGGCCTTTGTAACCCCAGAACAGCCTGCGGGCGCCACGGGGTGAGGGTGGGAAGTGGGGGGTGGGCTGGGTGGGGGTGGGTGGGTGTGGAATTGAGGGTGTAGATTTCATGAAGGAAAGCTGCTGTGCTGTCATGGACATCAGCCTTGACCCTCGGTACCATGCCCCGCACCCGGCCGGGTGCCCATGAGGTGATGCTGTGCTCGTGCAGGGTGGCCGATGCACACCCAAGCCGGAGGACAGACAGTCACACACAACTGGACGTTTGGGAGTAGCAGGAAAGCAGCAGTTTGGTCCCTGGATGTGGCCAGGCACCAGGGACCAAACTGCCGTGCTGGGCCAGTGATATTTGTCTGCCTGTCCATCGGCATGGCACCGATGCGCAGTGCTGGATGTGGCCAGGTATCAGCCAGTCAGTAGATCCCGTGAGGGCAGGTCCCTGTGCATCAGGCCGCAGCACAGCAGGCATCAGGCAGGCACTCACTTAGACAAGTGCGCATGGGCCACGAGCGTGTTGTTGCACGGGTGGGCGACGTACTGCAGGTAGTTGTACCTGAAGGCAGTACAAGGCAGTACAAGGTCAGACGTGTCAGCCCGCCCCACACACACATAATGGACGTGCAAGCTGAACCACCAACCTGGACCCCAGCCTCCATGACTCCACTCAAGGCCTGCTCGGCGGGCAGCTTGTCAGCAGTAGGCAAGGGCCCTGAACGGCATGCTGACATCATGCATGCGCACCTGTCTGCGTTGGCCAGCATGCGCCCTTGCCAATCTAGGCATCGTTCGCGCAGCACGTCCGCGTCACTCTCATTGTATGCCACCAGCGAGTGTGCCAGGTCCTGAAAGTTTGCCAAACCCATACCATGGCAACGCAATATCAGAAGCAGTCAGAAAACCAAAGTTTTCGCAGAGTGTTTGTGCACCATGATCGGGACGTGCTGGAGTGTGATATGCTGCACTCAGATGTGCTTTAGACAAGATGTGCTGAACAGTTACACAGCAAAGGGCGGAGACCCATGTGTTGAGAACTTGCCCCCCATGCAGCAAGCGCACTTCCATGCAAGCCAAGCCTTGTGCACAGCTCTCACACCATTGGCCTACAGCACACACGGCTGCAATATGCGGGGTGCTACCCAAGAACCCACGCACCTGGAAGTTGCCGATCGTCTCATACCCCTCATCCAGATCCTTCCTCAGCATCAGCAGCATGTCATCCTTGCGGCGCAGCAGCTGGTGGTCAGCTGCCTGGTCAGCATTTAGAATGGATTGGTGCGCTGGTTGGCGGTGCGCAACCAGCAGGGTGCGCCCATGGCCATGGTCATGGTCGTGGCCATGGTCATGGTCATGGTCATGGTCATGTTGGTCCCCATGCTCATGTCCATGGTTTCCCCGGTCCTTCCTTCCCTTGCCCTTCCCATGGTGGGAGGAGGCAGGGGGAGGGCGTGCAGGGCCATGGTGAGGATGCGGGGCGTCGTCCTTGCACGTGCACGCCCATGTGCCGGCGGTGCTGGCGCTGCACTTGGGGAACGCAAATGAAAACACGTCCAGCAGCTCCCGGCTCTCCAGCAGTGCCACCCGCAGCGTCTTCACATCATCAGGGGAGGATCGCGCTGTCAGGGAAGGCAGCTGTGCGCATGGAGTGCGCCATGATGGGCGGGGCAAGGTAGGTCAGAGGGCGTGGATGCTCAGCACTAGCACCACGCACCAGCGGGGGTCACGCCCTCCTGGCCCTGACTGGCTGCCTCATGCGTGCGAACATTCAAACACTCCCCATGGACCCGCACCACCTGTTGAACTTGCACAAGCTGTGTTGCACCAGGCGAACATCACAGCGGCAGCATTCAAAGACGCCGTCCAAACTTACCAGTGTCAGGGCGCGAAGCAGAGCAGGCCCCACCGTGTATCGCGCCTGATCCCAGTAGCTGCCGTTGATGGCTGGCGCTTGTGCGTACGCATGTTGCAGCGACGCGGCCAGCGCAAACAAGGTGAAGAAAACCCTTTGCATCATTAGATCACGATGAGCATGTTTCGCAGCAAGCCTCCCACCACCAAATTCACCCAAGCACACGGACACGAATACGCGAAATCGGTGCATCAAGGGGAAACATCCTCCTCAAGTGTGACACCGAAACCAGCTTGAGGTTGACGACCAGTTTGGCACCAGCACACTTTGAGCCAAAGCCGTGTTACAACATGGCGGATAAAGACGCAACCAAACCTATCTTACAGGACCTGCTTGCTTTGGTGGCCCAGCTCACCACACCACCTGACGTGGCCGCTGGCCAGAGCTCAGCTGCTGCTGGGCAGGCTGCTGCACTAAGCGGGCCGCTGCTGAGCAAGTTGGGAACATGTGTCAGTGGTTTGAAGGCTGCTGTCACCGCCCAGGTGCAGCAGCAGGCAGCTGGCGTGGGCAGTGTAGGCGCACCAGCCCCGAAGCATGCGCAATTGGCACGAGCCTTGTTAGCTGAGAGCCAGAAGCTGTGGGTAGGTGTGCACTCTCATCTGCACCCATGCGTTGCCATGGACCCAGGCAGGTCGTGCTGGTGCGGCCCTTTCAGATTCAAACGTTCGTGCATTCCCTCAGACTGCAGCATCTGTCGCGCACGAGGACCACGCTTAACAATGCCCCACATGCAGATGTGGGCCCAAAATGAGCAGAGCAAGCTGAGGATACCAGAAGCATGGGGGCTGAACAATGCCCTGCGTGCTTCCTTGGCCACGGGGCAGCAGCAGCGACTGGATGGCGAGGCTCTACAGTTGCGCACCAACATCACACTGACAGCCCAGCTGGCGTGGTGAGCATATAATGGGCCCGAAAGGAAAGTGTCATGGGGTAGAGTATGGGCAGTTGCATGACCAGGGGTAGGGATCAGCGTGAAGGCGCTGAGCATGTGCGGCGGCATTGCTGTAGCCTGCAACCTGTCGTGTCTGATGCTCATGCAACAGGACGGCAGTTGTCTTTGGATCCCAAATGGCGATGCGCTGACGTTGCCCTGCTTGCAGTGACCTGCACGCCATGGTGGACCTGCTGGGCCCCTCAGCTGGTGACGTGCCAGCTGTCGCTGCAAAGCTGGCGCGCGAGCGCCTGGCCATGTGCCTGTCAGTGGCCAGTGCATGGGCAGCACTTGACCAGCAGGAGAAGGCGGAGGTGGTGCTATCTGTCGCGCAGCGGGTGGTCAATCCAGTGCTGGAGCAAGTGGCCACTGCGCCAGCAGCCAGCTCCAGCCAAGGACAGAGCGCAGCTCAGGCAGCGTCAGAGCAGAAGGACATGCTGACCCTGGTCTTTGATCTGCTCACACTGCGCACAGCGGTAAGTCGGGCCTGTGTGGTAAACATGTACGATCCCTGTAAGGGAGCACTGCAGTGGATCCATGTTGATGCCAGGCAGTAGCGTTAGCTGCAGCAAATGTCGCCCCTGCCACGATTCTTGCTCGCAGGTGCTTTCACGACTCGGACAGCGCGCGATGGTGCTGCAGATGTCTGCAGACTGCGCTGCACTGCTGCGTGAGCGTGTGACGCTGCACGATGCTGCACTGGCGACCATGCTGTGTGCTGAGCTGGCCCACTGGCTGATCGATCTGGTCAAAGGCCAGCTGCAGGGTTCAGCTGGTGCATCTGCTGCGTCTGGTGACTCGGACGTTGCTAATCATGCAGTACAACTGCTGAAACGTGCCTACGAGCTGGTAAGCCATGCGATATGATGCGAATGCCGCAGAGATGCCTGCATGAGGTCCTGATTGGCTGTTCTACGTGCTGCATATGCTGGTTGCACGCGCGCATTGCATAGCTGGTCTTCTAACGATGCTTGCTTGTGGTCTCCTCTGCTTCTCTCTGGTCTATCTGCAGATCGAGCACGCACTTGGGGTTGTGTCCACTCCTCTGGCCCGGTCATCAACAGATGGACACAGTGGGGAGGAGGGCCAGAAAAAAGCGCATACCGCGGCCTTGATTCAGACGCTGGAGCAGCTCAAGACGCAGGCCATGACCTGGCTGTGTGCCTGCTACCTGCAGCAGGGGGATGGGCCAGCAGCGCTGCGCTGCCTGGTGGTGGTCAGTGGGGGTCAGCCCCTGGACAGCCCAGCCTTGAGCAGCATGCGCATCAAGGCGCTGGTAATAGCAGGGAGGCAAGAGGTGAGGTTAACAGGACCTACGATGTTGTTATGCCAACCATCACAGCCCCTGCCGTGATTGAATGGCTCAAATCGACTGGAGTTTACGCTGCAAGATCTGCTACACATCTGCAACATCTGCAGGCTGCTGAGTCCGAGCTGCACACCCTTGCACCACTGGAAGGGGCACCGCTCGATCTGATCATGGAGTGTCTTGATTTGCTGCTGCTGCCGAGCCAACCAAGCGCAGCTGCCGCAGCATCAGCTGCTGCCGTTCCCCCTGCAGTCATCAAGACCCGGCCGGCACGGCTGCTGCCTGTGGTAGAGGCTCTGATGCACAGGTTCCAAGACCAGCAGGCAATTGTGATGGCCATGTTCCTTCTGAGGGCTCACAAGGCATGTGATCAACTCTCAGATGGCGATGCAGCATGGGAGGCGCTGCTGACTACCACCTGCGTGCCTGCAGATCAGCTATCTGAAGCAGAGGGCATGCCGCACAGCCTCATCAGCCATGTCCAGCAGATGCGGGATGCACAGCCACACAGTGGCACAGATGAGGGGGCTGCATCAATTGTGGGGCAGCCACAGCCACAGCTTGAGCGTGTCACCAGGGCACTGGCCGCTGCCAAGGTCATCCGTGAGCTGCTGCTGTCACGTGCAGCGCGCCACTTTGAGCTGCGCGAGTTTGCTGAGGCATACAGATTCTACAAGGTAGGGGCGGGGACAGATTCTCCCAGGTGCACTATGGGCTGTGTCATGTATGAACCTGTGCCCAACTCTCATCAGTGCTCATGATGCCCGTACCCTACTTAGACGGAGCCAGTCAAAAGTCTGGCGAAAGCAGCCAGGAATGCTGGCCGTGTGGTGGTGCATCGATGCGCAGGCTTGCCTGTACTACGCGCAAGGGGTGGAGCATGAGTTGGAGGGCCACAAGGCGTGTGCACTGTGCTGCTTGGCAACTGGCCAGCTCGACCTGTAAGTGTGCTGGCCTCTTGCTTGGTTCTGGCAGGCTCGGAATCACACATCTAGCGTTGTACTATGACTCCGTGAAGAAGAGTCGCAGTATGCATGTTCATGCTGGGCACTGTGTATGATGTGGCGGGGCTCAGCGGTTGGCACACTAATGAATACCTCTGAGTGCTGCGTGCATGCAGGGCATGGGACAGCCTCGAGGCCGCTGGGCAGGCACTGGCTGCAGGAGCGGGCGGGCCGCTGCCTGCTGCCCTGCTGTTCATGCGTCTCAAGGTTTGCCTTGGCAAGCAGGATGCTACAAGGGCTGCAGTTGAGCTCAAGGGGCTCCAGGCCTCCCCAGACTACACGCCTGCCCTTCTTGAAGCTGTGGTGATGGAGGCTGTGCGCGCTGGGCAGCATGTGGTTGCTACTGACGCCTTGGCAGAGCTCCACCGTGCACTGATGGAGGGCTGCGAGGGGCTGGGGCAATGCGAGGCGGACGTGCTACGCGTGCAGATCAAATGCTGGGAAGCGGCGATCATGGTACGGCAGGTGTGGCAGCAAACTGCTGGTCCACGGGTCGGTGCTGTGTGGGTTGCAGCGGCGCTGCTGCGGCATATCGCTGCACAGCAGCACGCCGTGCACTGCCGGCAGTGGCACCTCATGGCCGCCAGCTGTTGCTTCCATTACTGGCTGTTGTGCCAGTTTGGATTTTCATGGTGGGCCGTTCATATCCCCATTGAGCCATATCATGACTTGTCTGCAAGTGCAGGGTGGTGACGAAACGCAAGATCACTGTGCCAAGCCATCGGCCCTGCACGACAAGCTCGCGCGCCTGTATGGGCTCGTGCACAAGCGTCTGGATGCCCGGGGACTCGGTGGCTTTTTCGGGGACAAGTCGGGCAGCCCAGCTGCGGTCGCGGGCATCGAGTGGTTTGGCTTCAACGCGTGGGCGGCCGGCACTGCTGCAAGTGAGAACTGGGGTTGTGAATCCGTGCATGGCTGCGGCAGGTGGGCGCCACGGAGGGCTGGCCTGTCTTGTGTGCCCCAGCGCGCGTGTCGGCACCCCCTCTCCCCTCGCCCCGTGTTCTACTAAACTTTCATCACCCCCGCTGGCGATGGTAGCATACTCTCCTGCCCCAACCCCATAGCTCACCACCCACTCCTACTGCATGTCGTCCACAGGCAATGACTGCTGCTACCAGTCAGCGGCTGTACTGTTCGTGGCCTGTGCCAACACCCTGGCTCACCACCCCACGCCGGCCCCCCGCATCACGCGCGCGCGCCGGCTAGCTCACACCATGGCTGCGTTTTGTGCCCTGGAGGTGCACCTGGAGCACCCAGACTACCCCAGCAGCCTGGAGCTGGCACGGCGGTGAGCCTGGCTGTCATGGCTGTGTTGTCCAGGACCCAATGTGGTGCACTTGACAACCGCAGCCAGGCAACAGCATGTGCTGGAGCGGCTGGCGACGATCAGCGAGTGGCATGATAGATCTGCTGTAGTATGCTGCTGCATGCTACCATCACACAACTCTCTGCACGTGATGTGAGATGAGGCATGGCACCACCCACGTGTGTGCTCATACCGTGCTTTGCTTAGACCACACGTTTAAGTGTACTGTACTTGAGTAAGACCAATGCCCAATGCCTGGCTTTCTTACACTGCAGCATGGTGCATGCGGCCAAGGCCATTGCTCAGGAGCCCGAGCTGCCAGGAGCATCTGACATGACAGTGTTTGACAGCAAGCTCAGCAATCTTGACATCTTGGCGGTGTTCCATGTGGGTAACTATTGTGTGTGCCCATATCAGATATGCACACTTGCATCATGACGTTGTGTGAACGTCTGGCCTTCACGGCAGCTCGGGGCCAAGCTGGCAAGCAGCGCTGACAGCCAAGCGATGGGAAATGATCAAATGAATGTATCAGCTCCAGCCAGGTCTGTGGGTCGTTATGGTGATTTAACTTGGAAAATCCACACACAACAGTTGATGCCCGTCGTGTGGCCTGCTTCTCATCTCATCCTACCACTGCAGGAAGTGCTGGTCGCTGTGCGCATGCGTGACCACGAGGAGCTGGGGCGGCTGCTGAGCGAAACCATCCCATCGCTGCCGCCTGCGCAGCAGCCCAGTGCATCGCAGCTCCTGGGCCTGGCGCACCAGCTGAAAGGTGCGACAGCAGCTCAGACAGCAAGGCTGACGCAAGTCAGACAGCATGTCATTGCAAGTGGCAGGTGCCCGACATGACCTCTCTTCCCTCTATAGCTCTATAGCACTGCTAGACTCTCAGCCATAACGCAATGTGTTGCTCTCCTGCTCAGCCATGATGGCAGGGCAGGGAGGGCACTGACTCGTTTCAATGTCCTTGTCTGTTCGCCTTTCGCTGCTTGCTGGGGAACGTTGCAGGTGGGGAGTACCAGCACCCAGGTCACGCACGCCAGTGCATGAGCCTCGCGCTGCAGCAGCTGGCCCGGCAGGTGCCCCCTGACCTGGAGCAGACATGCCAGGTGCGATGGCACATCATGCATGTCTGCACTCGATGATGTCTGCATCATACACCGGGTTGTGCAGCTTGAGCTGCGATGCCGCAGTCCGACACGTCACTCACTGGTGCCTGCCTGCTGAGGGCGTGAACGAGTCATGTACCTGGGCCCAAGTTCCCTTTGAAATGCAAGCCAACTGATCCCATATGCATACAGGTGCTCTGTGAGCTGGTAGAGATGGCAAACAGTGATGCTGAAAAGCTGGACACGCTGAGGGAGGCCTCTGAGGTGCTGTCACAGCTGGCTGCGTGTGCAACAGCCGGTGTCGGCACAGCTGGATCTGTACAAGTTGCCGCTGGCACGGCCCACGGCAGTGGCGATGCAGCAGCTGCTGCTCATGCCTGCTTCCCTGCACGCCACATCGAGTGGATGGTGGCTGTGGCCTGGAACCGTGGTGCTCATCATGCACGCTTCCTTCAGTGAGTGGGGCTGAGCTGTGAACGCCGTCTTGCAAGCTTGCAAACACGCATGCAAATGCGAGGACAGGTGTATGGTTCCGGCTTATCCGTTTCACCTTGTTCACAAGCATGCCCCATTGTGTGCTGTGCTGCACCCACACTGCAGGCGCGATGACGCGGCTGCCTTCATGCGCTGTGCGCTGGAGCTGCTGCAGTTTGCTCCTGCATCCTTTGCGGGCACCCACAAGGCCATGATGCAGCAGCAGCTGACTGCGCAGAGTGCAGCGGGTGCAGCGGCTGGTCCTGGGAGGGCCTAGTTCAAGCTCCAGGATCCGGGTACACAATAGCAGGCAGCAGCATGGGTGGTGCGCGAGCATGTCACATGCAGATAAAGTACCAGCCCATGGATCCGTCTGGATGCGGACGAGTCCTAAGGCGGGCTCAGCAAGCAGTGCGTCTTGGGTCGGATAATCCACCAGGTGCCAGTGAGCGACGCTGGACGTTTCAAGTAGTGAGCCCACTGCCCACAAGGTTCAGGGCCAGCTGTAAGCAGACGATGCATCGCACTCCAAATTACCAAATCCGGGAGCAGCCTAACAGCTGGATTCAACAGAAATCAGTGAGCTCACTCGGGGAGATTATCGGCTTGGGGCAGATCCAGTGCTATGCACGCTGCAGAGTTGTGAAAAATGGCCCTGACCGCGAAGAACGTGAAGGTGCAGACCTCCACCCGCCAGGGTGTGAAGGCCCAGGCATTCAAGCCCATCAAGTCTGTGACCCGCACCAAGGTCCAGGCTGCCAGCAGCACCTTCGCCGGCCAGGCCGTGTCCGCCCTGCCCGTGGGCTGCAATGTGCGTGTGGCCTCCCGCAGCGCTGTCAAGGCGATGGCCGCGATCCGTGATGGGGAGACCCTGAACCGCCCCCTGCGCGTGGCTGTGATTGGCGGTGGCCCCTCCGGCGCCTGCGCTGCTGAGACTCTGGCCAAGGGTGGCGTGGAGACCTACCTGATTGAGCGCAAGATGGACAACTGCAAGGTCAGTGGTGGATTCATGATTTTGGGATGGGCACTAGATCCGCGCCCAGCAGCAGTAAGGGAGATGCTGCTGAAGCAAGGATCCACGCGTGGCAGCCTCAGATCCGGGTACAGCTCTCCCACTAAAAGTTGGCGTTGGAGAGGCCCAGCTTTTGGCAGGGTCGCTGCAGCGATCCCGGCGTGCGCGTTGCGTGCATGTCCTCAAAATGCCGACCTTACAACCTCCTCAACCCGTGCTCGCTGCCCGCAGCCCTGCGGTGGTGCCATCCCCCTGTGCATGGTGGAGGAGTTCGACCTGCCCATGGAGATTATTGACCGGAAGGTGACCAAGATGAAGATGATTTCTCCCTCCAACCGCGAGGTGGATGTGGGCAAGACCCTGTCCGAGCGCGAGTGGATTGGCATGTGCCGCCGTGAGGTGTTTGACGACTTCCTGCGCAAGCGCGCCACCAAGAACGGCGCCAAGGTGTGCGGGCGGCGACCCCCCGGGGTCCATGCTTTTTGTTCACGGCCCCTGCTGCATGCTGCGTGCCTGCTGTCCCCAATCGCACCCTGCATCCAGCCCACTCCCAGCCTCCCTGCCTGCTGCATGTTTGATCACAATCGTACTGCTGCACACTCCCGCATGGTCCAGTACCATGCGCAATCGCCCGGCCCCGCAGCCCCTGCCTAACCCCACCTGACCCTGGCTGCCTGCTGCACCCTCCAGGTCATCAACGGCCTGATGATGAAAATGGACTACGATGGCAAGGACGGCCCCATCACCATCTCCTACAACTCCTACGAGGACGGCTCCAAGGTCGGCAAGCCCGCCACCCTGGAGGTTGACCTGGTGATTGGTGCTGACGGCGCCAACTCCCGCGTTGCCAAGGACATTGACGCTGGCGAGTACGACTACGCCATCGCCTTCCAGGTAAGAAAGAGCTATAAAGCAGCTTGGGTAGTCGACAAAACTGTAGCTGGAAACGAGCGCTTGAACAGGGTAACAGAAGCTGGGATGGTGAACACCATGAGCCGCTGTCTGTGGGTGTGCTGGCACATGCAATGGCCATGCTGCCAGCACTGGCTGCGCTGCATGCGATGCTGCCTGCCTGCATGAGGGAGCATTGCACCGGGTGGTAGCACCAGTTGCAGGCACGCGCACCTGCACCAGCTGCATGTGCGCCCACCGCACAGTGCGCACACATGCGCTGCAAGCCCCATGCAACCCCCATCACCCCTCACTGCCAGCCCCTCCTGTTGACTCCGCATGCAAAGTCGCAAACCCCCCTGCTGTGCGCGCTGCTCCCCGCAGGAGCGCATCCGCATCCCCGACGACAAGATGAAGTACTACGAGAACCTGGCCGAGATGTACGTGGGCGACGACGTGTCCCCCGACTTCTACGGCTGGGTGTTCCCCAAGTACGACCACGTGGCTGTGGGCACTGGCACCGTCGTGAACAAGACCGCGATCAAGCAGTACCAGCAGGCGACCCGCGACCGCGCCAAGGTGAAGACCGAGGGCGGCAAGATCATCCGTGTGGAGGCGCACCCCATCCCCGAGCACCCCCGCCCCCGCCGCTGCCGCGGCCGTGTTGCCCTGGTCGGTGACGCCGCGGGCTACGTGACCAAGTGCTCTGGCGAGGGCATCTACTTCGCGGCCAAGTCAGGCCGCATGGCAGCTGAGGCGATCGTGGAGGAGAGCCAGGGCGGCAAGAAGATGGTGGGCGAGGCAGCCCTGGGTAAGTACCTGGACAAGTGGGACAACAAGTACTGGACCACGTACAAGGTGCTGGACATCCTGCAGAAGGTGTTCTACCGCTCCAACCCCGCACGCGAGGCGTTCGTGGAGCTGTGCGAGGACAGCTACGTGCAGAAGATGACCTTCGACTCATACCTGTACAAGGTGAGCTGAGCGGGGTTGACTCGGATGGAGCGGGAGGGGTTGCATGGTAGAGGAGTCAGGGGTCAGGTTGCAGGGTTCAGAAGGGGGGAATGATGAGGGGTTGGGGTGCATTTGTAGCCGTAACAATTGTGCTGCATGGGGTGCGGCCCAGATGCAAGACGATATGCAGCAGGCATGCTCAGCAGGCAGTGAGCAGCACGACAGGACTAGTGGCGCATTGAACGTAGATCTGCGTGATGGGCAGCTTGATTGTTTGAGGGTTCCTTGTGGCCTGGCTCATGCACTGGCCGGCTCTCGCTCCTGCACCAGCCACCCTCGCACCCACCGACCCTGGTGCTTGCCCTGTGTGTGCCTGCAGACCGTGGTGCCCGGCAACCCAGTGGACGACTTCAAGCTGCTGGTCCGCACTGTCGGCACGCTCGTGCGCGCCAACGCGCTGCGCTCCAGCCAGAGCAACAGCGTGGACGTCAGCTTTGGGTCCAAGGCGACGGAGGAGTTCCAGAAGACCATGGCGTAAGCCGTCTGCCGTGGTGTAGACTGGGCGCTGTGGCGTGACGGGCCTGCCCTGACTGCAAATGTGGCTGCCCTTTTTGGCAGCGCTGGCGTGAGAAGGCACTGCCGCACACACGGCGGCGTGTCCTGAGCGAGTGCCAGGGCTGCCCTGCTGCCGCGCACCACCGCCCTGGCGCCTGGCTGCTTTTTTTCTCCACTCAGCTGGCGCCTGCATGTGCACGGTGGCTGCCACAGTGGCCGATGCGCTTGGTGGTCTGTTGATTGTTTTGTGCCTCATGGCTGATGGGCCGCCGGCATGGCGGCCAGGCCGACGTTTTGTGACGAGCGACTGAGTGAGCAGCGGCTATGCTGGAGGGCGTGTGCTGTGAGAGAGTGCATTGAGCGGCAGTGAGCGAATGAGTGAGATTTGTGTGGGCGGTTGGGTGGAGCTGGCTACCGAGTGATCCTGTGCATGACTGCACGCATGGCACCGGTGAAAGAGAAAGCTTCAGCTGGGGCACTGGTGGGGCTCATGCCCCTGGCTTGCAAATGTGCGCACCGCGCGGTGGCTGTGCATGCCACCTGCGCTACATGTACATCACATGTAAATTAACGCAGTGCGCCATGATGGCCTCCTGTTTGTGTGACAGTGCTAGTGCTGAATGGCAGTCCTGTTGGGCATGCTGTGCCGCTTCCACAGGATGGACAGCAGCCAGAACCAGCAAAGTAATGCGCCAGCGTTCTGCCAGTGTTCACCAGCAGGCAGCAGTAACGTACTCAAAACAAGGGGGATGGGGGGCCCAGGACTAGCATACTTAGCAGTCAGCTGCCATCTTTCACAGTGCTGGCGGAACAGCTGGTCCAGGGACTGCAGAGCCGCGCAGCCGCCCAAATCGCATCCAGCTTTCCGCCTGGCCATGAGCCATGATGGCCATGACTAATGAAGCGCGCACGGGCAGACAGCAAGACAAAGCAATGCTAGCGTATGCGCATGCGCATGCGCAGGGAGGCAGCCAGCAAACGCTGGGCGGCCATGGCTGATGAGCAGAGCCGCGCGCACGGGCTGGCAGCCAGCCAGCGGCTGTCGGGCAAGTGCAGCTGTGCAAGACCAGTGGCAGACGTTTGCCGGCAGGAGTCAGCAGCCCAAGCCGGGCAGTCCGTGCAATCCAGGCCAGCCAGCCAGACATCAAGGACCTCACTCCTGAGCAGCTCAAGGACTGGTGGCGGTGCGCACAGTGGCACCTGTCCCAGTGGCACCCCCACTGCCCGCATGACAGACATCCAGCACATCACTCCACAGAGGTGACCAAATGCCATCAGAGCCGTGCAGGCTTTGACTTTGCCGCTAAGTTGAGAAGCAGCTGAGCATTACTGCACGTCAGCTTTGATCGAGATGACAGGAACCGGGAACAAGTGCTGCAGCCCCTGAATATCAAGATGAGCTGAAACAGCAAGTTAATGCTGGTTATCAGCCAGCGGAACCCCCTTGTCATGGCTGGATGGGCGTGGCTGGTGCTGCTGGCATGCACTGTGGTCCAGGCCAACCTTGCACCGGCGCGGAGCACAGGTGCGCACTGTAGATAGAGATGCTGCACAAACAGCAGAAGCTTGGAAATATGAATTGAGTTGTCGGGCACAAGGTCATTCGGTCCACAGCAGCCGGTTGTTTACAGCCAAGTATGCTATAAACGAGCTCTGGCTATGCATGGTACCTCCTGCAGCTCTGAGGGGAGATGTAAGCTGGTCAGACGAACAAGGCGACTTGAGGGGCCAGCCCCGTGACATCCCGCAGCTTGCAAACCGCCGTCTGCAACAAGGTGCGGCATGCAGCTGTGCGGGCCCTGGTGGACTCGCCATGAGCACCTTTGAGACACACATGCAAGCTTGTCATTCAGCCCACCACCTGCGCTGGTCACCCCCTTGCCAGCAGCCAGCCTGCAGTGCTCTACAACTGCATGCACTGGGCATGGCGAGCAAGCATGTTGGTTGCACACATGTCCATGGTGAACGTCGAGAATGTGCGGCATCCCGCATGATGCACACCTGCCGCCAGTCGGCGTCAGACATCCTCAAGGGATGCCAGCTGCGCAGCCATAAGCTGCCAGAGACACTCGACCTACATCAGCAGCAGCTGGGCAGGATTGCTGTGCTGGCCAGCATCCACAGGCATGCAGCACATCGCATCAGCATGCCACGTGCCAGTCTACAAGCCGAAGGGCACCGCATGCATGCCATTCGTGTGTTGCACCCATCTGGTGCCAGCAGGCGGGAACAGTGGCAGGATCGTCTCGTTCTCATGCACCGTGCGGCTGTGGGCGGAGCGCAGCTATGGGGGTGATCCCTTCATTTTCAATTCCAGGGACTGGACTGTAGGCAGCACACGCATGTGCCAGGTGCGTGGCCCCCTGGTTCTAGAAGTGAGCAAGCCGCCGTGGTCAATGCCTTTCAGTTTGTGATGCAGCATGTGATTAAGTGGCAAGAGCATGTAGCAGGATCTGCCAGCCAGTGGGCAGGCTGCACGTTCAGCAGGCTGGCTGTCACCTGCAGCTGGCGTGCCTGCACATGCCTATGCAGTGTGCACTGTGACGCGCACGCTTATGGCCGTGTAACACAGACATGCCTCACATCAAGCACACGCATCATACTATGTGTGATGCTCTCCCCTTCTGCGCTTGCAGAGCATGACTCTGGCCGACGTGGATTTCATGAATGATGAGGCAGAGTCAGTCGCGCTCACGTGCTATTGCACAGGTGGGTTGCAGAGCGACACTGGGCACGACACTGTAACACTCTCACACTAGATGGCGTTCCGCATAGGCTTCAAGCCATCGATGTGCGCAGCGCCTGCTTTTACTGCTGGGCCGCGCATGGAGCGCAAGCTGCCGCTGCACGCTCTTCATGTGCTCGCCCACCACCTCATCATTTTCACTTCACAAATGTATGTTGTGGCACATCGCGGCGATGGCTGCAGGCGCACGGGGGAACTCATGTGGGGACGCAGTTGTTCCTGCACTGATGTTGGTGCTCGGGGATGGGGACGACCCTGACAAGCTGGTTGAGCAGCGGCCAGCGCCTCCGCCTGGGGGCTGGGCCCGTGCCAGTGCACTGGTCGGCAGCGACCAGCTCGTGCTGGGTCTGACGGATAACGTGCAGTGCAAGGACTCGACGTGCCAGTGGTGGGTGCTGGTGGCGGCTGGCAGCTGCAGGGTTGGCGGCTGGTGGAGGTGAATGTTGAGGGCAGTGGTGGTTGGTGGCGGTTAACTTCGCAAGGGTTTTATGGATCAGGTGCTGTTGGAACACTGTGACCCGTGCCTGCATTGTATCGGGGAGCCTGTCCATGCGTTTGCTGGTCAGGGAGACTGCACACAAATGATGGTGCCGGGCGTTACCTCAAGTTCCCACCTCATGCTGTTGCCTGACGATGTGCACCCGACCTTTCCATTGAACGGCTGCAGGTACGTATCAGATCTGCAGCGGGTCATCGTTGGAGCCGCAAACGGCGACAAGACAACCACGGACTTCTCAGACCGTGCGTCATCATTCAGGCTGTGCTTTGGTAGCGGCAGCGGTGGGAACAACGGTGGTGGCGGCGACAGCCCAAAATCATTTTCGCCACCCCTGCCGCCACCGCCGCCGCCGCCGCCTCAGCAGGTGCTGCCGCCGCCACCACCACGCAGCCCGCCACCTCCGAAACCCTCTGTGGGGTCCCCTGCCCGGAGCTCACCCCCAGCCCCGGCTGGGGGGGCCTCCCGGCCACCCCCCAAGAGCTCTCCCCCGCCCAAGTCCCCAAAGGCCGCGAAGCCACCACCGCCACCACCGCGCGCAAAGCTGCCACCGTCCAACCGCCCGCCCGCAGGTGTGTCATGCGCCGCCTCAGCCAACTTTGTGTCGGTCCTAAACGGGCTTCGCGCAGCGCATGGCGCGCCTGCCGTCGCATGGGACACGCAACTCGCAGCGCAGGCCGCCCAATGGGCAGGCGAGCTTGCGTCCAAGCAGTACTGCTCCCTCAGCCCGTCGGGGCCAGGGCAGCGGCAGTACAACGCGGCAGTTGGGGAGCTGCTGTACACGTGGTACACGCCGCAGTCTTCCAGCCCGCCATGCACTGACGCGGTGTCCGCGTGGTACAACGGAGGGGTGAGCCTGTTTAGGGCCACCACCCGGCCGTACAGCGACAACGCAGCCTACATGGCCCAGGTGGGGCCCTTTGCCCAGGTTGTGTGGCGGGGGACGGGGCAGGTGGGGTGTGGGCTGGGCAGCGGGTGGTCCACGGATGCTGCGCGCTGCTACGTGGCTGTATGCCACTTTGCACCAGCTGCAGGGCCACCAACGGATGCCGCATGGGCTGCCAATGTCAAGCCACGCCAGCAAGCGGCAGGGCGGTAGCTGGAACAGAGCACAGCAGCAGCCTCCCCGGCCCGTCCCAGCCTGGCTGTGCCAACCGGCTGGGTCTGCTCGCCTAGCTCAGGAGTCACCCAAATCCAGCGTGCACGCCATATAAGGCATGCGTGCACCTCTGAATTGTTTGCCATTTTGTTGGCCATCTGCGTTCCGTACTTCAACTTTTGCGCTCCTACACGTTAACAGACAGCTGGCTGTGTGAATGTATGGGAGTGCATAACTATGGGAGTGTGTTTGGTTTTGTGCTGCGCTTTGGCCTCCTTTTGACCTGGTGTTCCAAGGCGCCTGACTGCATCTTGTTCACGCCAATGCGTGGCATCCCCATGTTTTGACCCCTGCTGGTTTGTGCCGGTGCAACGCGTGCTTTGAAGAAAGGCATGGGTGCTGGTTCCGTTCAGGCAGCAGATGGCAGGCGCAACCGTTACTTACATCATGCCACTCCCAACCACCCCGCACCTTCGGCTTGCGCGCATGCACTGCCTTGTACAGCGCTCATCGCTTGGGCCATTGCCTGTGTTTATGCATTTGCTGTTTGCACATGGAACGCTGGACTCTAATGCTGGTAGGATCGGAGAGCTGCTCCCTTTGCTTAGCATTGTAGCTTTGCAGGGCTCTCCAGGTTTTGGCGCGTACATATGTCCGAGGCATGGGCGACATGCATCGGTTCCAAATATCACGTGCATCATGGGGTCCTCTGTGTGGGCAGCAGCATCGGGAGGGAGCGCTGTCATGTGTATACGTATCACAATCTTTTTGATGCTTGTGAGTGAAGAGAGGCAGGTCAATGTTTGCTCTATCCGAGAGACAGTTGGAGCATGCCGTAGGCATATACTGATATACAGGCTTGCACAATCAGGAAGTGATCGGTTTCCCGTCGGTTTCCCGCCGTTATTGTTTTGCAATCCATGCATCTGTCTGCCATTTGTCGCATTGGTTTGGGTTTGGGCTTTTGCTGCACACTTTGCTGTACTGCATACGCACAACCGCGCTGCTTGCTTGCTGTAATGCGCTTGCCATCCATTGTCCATGGTGGCACTACAGTCCCTGATCCGCACAGATGGCACACGCATCCTATCGTGCACACACATGCTTGCACCCCCGTGCAGCAAGCATGACGTGCAGGTTGCAGCAGCTGAAGTGCGCATGCAGCACAACTGACTTTGACCCTCCAGTCGTCACTTTATCTCTCCCCCCTCTTACATAGTCAGCATGGACCTGCATGCGCGCAGCATCGATAGCGCCCCCTGTGAACCTGTGACATCCCACCATTCCCAGGCTCCTTTTTGGGTGCAATCAGTTCAGTGCATGAGTGGTTAGGTCAGGGAACTGGCTGCTCTTTGTACCACGCCTGATTGCCCTGCCTGGCCCCTGCAGGCGTGTGTGTGATGGAAAATGTCGCTGTTGGAGAGTGGCTACCGCGCTGACAGGACACCCGGCGCGAAAATAAGACCAACATCTACCTCTACTCAGCTTGCTGCATCTTGCAGGCTGGACAGTCTTGGCGCCTGGGCATGCTGTCTTCTGGTGCGTCGTATATATATGTGTGTACATAGTGGCGTGGTTTGGCTGAAAATACACATCCCTTTTCTGCCAACCTGCGCGGCCTGGTCAGGGGGCCCATGACCCCGCCACAGCACCTGTCTGACCAGCTGGACGTTGAGCCTGACGAGTAGCGGGGCAGGTGATGTCGCGCTCAAAGGTGGCAGGGAAGGTGCCATACACCGCTGTGCCCATGGCAACGTACGCTGGGTAGGTATTGTATTTGCTGTACTGCCTGCTGCTGCCCTTGACGCCCTGCAAGCGCCGCCTGACTCCTTCCACTCGCTCGTGCCTCAGCTCTTATGTTGTGCTACGTATGCACGATGCCGCCCGCTTGCTGCACCTGCAAGTGCATGTGCGTCTTTATGTCATCGGGCCTGCGCCGTCTGCCTGGCTAGCATTGCTATTCATAGAGCCTGCCGTGGTTGTCGCTGCGGTGTGTGCTCACTTTCACACCTACCCGGGGCCCAACCGTCCCAACCTCCCCACACCTCCAAAGCAAGGAGGGGCTAGCAGAGAATTACAGAGCGCGTAGAAATCACTGGGTACACCCGTCTAGGCAGCAATAGTCAAAATGAAGCGAACGGAGACGCTCCAGGTAGGTGGAGACTGATCCTGCAGGGTGCAGGCTACCTGAATTCGCATTCAGTCGTTATTAGCTTGAGCCGGCTACCTTGTTCAATTGTGTTCTCACCGCGCACTTGCGGCCGCAGAGGCGGCAGCTTAAGAGCATCGACAGCATGAGGAGGAAAGCGACGGATTTGGTGCGCGTGCTCGCACGACATCCCATGGACACCATGCATCGTGTCAGACTTGCTGCTCCACCATGCAAGCCTGCAGTTCTACGAGTTAGCTAGAGTTGCGGACCTTGCCGACGAGTACGGCACCCGTGGTGTGTGTCATGGCGACAGCTGCCTGCTGGGCTGCCACCCTTGCACGCACCGACATGGTTGCCTGCGTGCCACGCCCTCCCGCAGGAAGGCTGAGAGAAGTAAAGCAGTGTCCTGCCCTGTGCCGTCCTCGCTTACTAGCACTCAAACACCTTATCTCTCTTTGAATTGCCCACCTCGTGCTTCTGCTCTCTGCGCGCCTCAAAGTCTTTGCCGCAGCCCGCTTCAGCCTGGCTATCGTTGACCCTGTGACCCAGAGCACCACATTCCACATCATTGTGAAGAATGAGGGCGCCCAGGTCGGCCTGCCCAAGGAGTTCACTGTTGGGGGGCCCTCCATGCCCCTCAAGGGGATGACGTTTGAGTGGTGGGTGCTGGGTTGCCCCTGACATTTTCAGCGCTGCTGCTGCTGCTGCTGCTGCTGCTGCTGCTGCTGCACTATGGAAGCTGTGCGCTCAGCTCACACAAGAGCTCACACAAGAGCGTGAGTCAAGAAGTCTTGACTCACTTCGTGACACGACTGCCCAATGCATGACACAACTTGCTCCCTTCCTGCCCACCTATGGATGGCAGGGTGATTGCTAACTGGAAGACGTGGGTGGGCAACATTACTGACTCGCCCTTCTCGGACCACCAGCACATGGTGGCCAAGCCAGGCCTTCGCAGTGCAATGAACGCACCCGTCTTTGACGCTGCAGGCAACGTGGTTGCCCTGTTCAATGTGGGCAATACTGAGGTGTGTGTCGGTGCTACATCTAGCCAGGTTGACACAGGTTTGGGCAGTACAGAGGGTGAGAGAGAGCTGTGTGGCAGCATACCCGCGCATGGGGTGGTAGTCAGTGCATGCATTAATGTGATGCCATGCGGGGATTGTGGGCTGCTTGCGTGACGCAATAGAGGGTAGAGGAGTAGAGAGGGTAGAGAGGGACAGTGACGGGGACTGCCACCGGTACCCACGATAGGTGGGACTCGGATCAAGCTCAGCGGCTGCTGCTGAATGCAGTGCTCACATGCTGTGCTCAGGAGGACGCGTATGACGAGCAAGATGTGGAGCTGGTCAATGACATGGCGGAGGTGCTGGGCCAGGCTATGGCCAAGTATGCGGCAGCATCAGCCAATGCGTGACGCGGCCAGCAGGCTGTGTGGCATGACATGTGGCATGACAAGCTAGGACGGAAGGAGGTAGCGCATGGCCAGCACGGCTGGGTCTGTGTGTGCGACCACGGGGTCATGGGCGACACCAAGGCTCACTGTGTTGCTAGCTGCGTGAACATTCAGCTTACCAAGAAAGGGAAGCATATCACCAGCCATGCACAGTATGTGTATCTACTAGTCATCTGTAAGTCCGCACCACCTTTACTGCCTTCATCAGGCAGTACACCAAGTGCCCGAGGGTCTCAGGTATAGGACGCCTTCAGTAGCATGCTTGTGCTAATGCACGTCAGCGCAGCCTGCATTCGGGACAACATTTGTATCAGCGCCGCGAGTGAGGGCACCGTGACCGTGGCGCAGAAGTTGGGACAGCACGATCGCCCCGATCCTTTGTTAGGAGGTGCTTGACACTCCGCAGTATCCCTGCGCAACAGGGGCTGTGAACATCTCCACAGTAGATCACAACAAAGCAAAACAAAATGGCTTCCTCTCGTTTCTGGGCAGCATCTTCTGATGATGATGATGACGAGGAGAAGAAGGGGTCTGAGTCCAGCGACGACTCCAGCAGCAGCTCCAGCGGCTCTTCCAGCGGGTCTGACAGCGACTCGGACTCCGACTCCTCCAGCAGCTCGGGGTCGAGCAGCGATGAGGGGGGTCCCAACAGGTGGGACCAACATGCACCAGCATGCCCCTGACCATGACGGCTGTGCTGCTGGAGCGTCATGGCGCTGTGCATGCACAAGCACCTAACAGCGCCGTGGCAGCTAGCCTTGCACCCATCCTTTCGCTGCATGGGGGGCGGGCACACCTGAACGGTTCATGCACCATGCAAACCCACAGGTTCTTGGCGGGATCCAGCGATTCAGACTCGGATGATGACCGGCGTGTCGTGAAATCCGCGAAGGACAAGGCTCTGGCCGAGCTAGCAACATGCTGTGAGGACATGAAGGTGACCAGCTGACGGCTCCATAGATCGTGGGATGGACGTCACTGAGCATGTTTTGGAGGCTCCAGACTTATACTAACAAGAGTGCAGGCCAGGGGCGCGACTTTGGGTTTTGCCATGCTCTGCCTTGCAGAACAAGATGAAGATCAACGACTGGTCCGCGATCCAGACGCTGTTCGACGAGCTGAATAAGCGGCTGGACAAGTGCCAGAAGTTCTCGGGGGTGGTCGTGCCTCGCTCATACGTACGTATGCTGGTGGAGCTGGAGGATTTCCTGGCGGAGACGCTGGCAAACAAGGACATTAAGAAGAAGATGTCGCAGACGAACGCCAAGGCGCTGAACTCCATGCGGCAGCGCCTTAAGAAGCACTCCCCAGCCTACTCGGAGCTGATGACCAAGTTCAGGGAGAACCCAGAGAGCACCGAGGAGGAGCCAGACGAGGAGAGTGGGGAGGAGAGCGCATCCGAGGAGGAGGGCAGCGAGGCTGGGGACGACGCTGACTTCAAGACGCAGGTGGGGCGGGGCTGTGCATGCGTGGCGGGGGCGCGGGCGCGAGCGCGGCGCAATGCAGCACAGACGGGCTTCATGCAGGGCGGGAAGATGTGCGCCGCGTTAACATGCGTGCACAGAGGTGTGGATTTACAGCTCATGGCAGGCGGTACGCAGCTGGTGGCTCTGCACATGCGGATGGCATGCTGGCCGCACTGTGTAAGGGCGAACGCTATGGGGCGTCAGGCATGGCTATGGGAGCATGCGTAACATGGCAGATGGAACACTGGTTGCTCAGGCACGGCAAGGTGTCACACGACGGGCGGCCGGCTCACATACAATGTGCCCATGCCGCCATGCGTGTGTGCAGCCCCAGCAGGCCAAGAAGAAGGACAAGCTTATGACCATGGACCCCAAGGAGATCACCTACGAGATGGTCAACCGCAAGCTGCGCGAGCTCATCACGTCGCGCGGCAAGCGCGGCACTGACAAGCAGGAGACGGTGCGTTGACTCGGGGTCGCACGTAGGCGGTTCATGGGGGACAGAAATATACAGCTGGGGCACGCCACAGACAGATGGAGGGCAGGCATTGGCACATGGGGCTGGGCAAGGGACAGTTGATGGATAGGCGGAGCGCAGCGGTCGGCAGATCGAGCACAGGATGCAGCAGCTGGAGCTGCTCAGCATGCCCGCACAGTTCAGGTGGCAGCAGCAGACGCAGGCACTAGGCACATCATACCAGCAGCTGATGCTGCACCTGTGCCTGGCAAAGCGCAGGCACAGGTGCAGCATCAGCTGCTGGTATGATGTGGGCAAGGGCATGTGGGCAGAGGGTCCGGAGAGGGCGGCGTATGAATGCTGAGTTGCTCGTGTTAGAGTGCAAGTGCACCCATGCACGCAAGCAGCAGGCCAACATGCATCCTGACCCCTGGGACAGCTGCCCTGGGAGCAGCTGCAGCCTTGGGGGCACCTGCACTTGCTGATGTGCATACACTGGCTGGCTGCTCGGCCCCATGCAACCAATAGCACACGCTGCCAGCAACCGATCACGCGGCTGCCGCCGCCAATCAACTGTGCTTGCTGCTTCCATCCGTACTGCCGCCCACTGTACTGCCGCCTATGGTACTGCTGCCACAGGTGGAGATGCTGCAATACCTGGTCACGGTGGCCAGGGGCGCAGCGCAGCGCTTCGAGTGCCTCGCGCAGCTCGTGTCGGCGCTGTTCGACCTCAACCCCAACATGAGTGCGCACCTCAAGACGTCACTGTGGCGCAAGTGCGTCATCAACCTGCTGGAGATGCTGCGCGTGCTGCAGGAGAACCCCAACATCCGGGTGCGTGGGCGGCATGGCGCGGGCTGGGAAGAGGGTGTGTTGCGTGAGAGAAAAGGGCAGGGAGAAAAGGATGAGGAGAGCGACAAAAGGGTGGGGAGGTGGGAGGGTGGGTGGGTGGGTGCATATGTCGCATCTTCGTCCAGCTGGGGGGTATGGATGCCCGACACAGGGCAGGGATACCACTTGTTCACAGATATGTTGGCGGACAACTGGGGCGGGCAGGTGCCTTGCAGCGGCGGCAGTGCAGCGCGCGCTCTTACAGCGGCAGCTACCATGACAGCGTGGGAGGGGTTTTGTGGGTTGGCGTCAATGAGGGGGTAAGCGAGGCCGGTGTCGGCTGTGGTGGGTCGTCCACTTCGGGGCAGCAGGGCAGCAGCTGCCTGTAGCAGCAGGTGGGATGAACCCGTACAACCTTCAACCCTCTTCCTTGAAACCCGTACCCTGCGATTTTCCCAGCCGTTAACTTACCAGTATTCGCAACCCTTGCTCCCCTGCTCCTGCTTCTACGTTCTAGCTCAAATCATCCAGCACTGCCTGATCATGCATAGAGAGCCGTTTTGTCCTCTCTCACGACGTGCGAAATTATACTGGCGACTCATGGCTCCTCTTGGCTCACACTACTCATGGCTGCAGGTGGACGAGCAGGTGGACCAGTCAGAGGAGCGCACTGAGGAGCCTGCGGAAGGCGCAGAGACCAAGGTGGGGCCAAAGTTGCGGTGGGGGCGGGGGTGGGGTGGGAGGGAGGGCCGCGGGCTTTCCCAGCCAGCTCATCCGCTTGTACGCGCAGCACAGCGCGCGTCATAACCTTGCCCATGCCGCTGCGCGACCGCATGGGGTGCATGCTGTTGCGCTGGTGTCTGGTTGAGACGATGGAGAGACAGTCTTGTCAGACAGGGCAAGCCTGCATCACGGTCATGTTTGTGAGGAACTGTGAGCAGTGGCCAGGACGTGATGTGTGGGGTCGGGTCATGTGTGTAAGAGATGGCCAGGACGTGACGTGTGATGACCCATGCCGATGGCGCTGCAGGTGTGGGGCAACCTGGTGGCGTTTGTGGAGCGGCTGGACGACGAGATGTTCAAGAGCCTGCAGGTCATCGACCCGCACACTCACGAGTACATGACGCGGCTGAAGGACGAGCCGGTGTTCCTGGCGCTGTCGCACAAGGTTTCGGAGTACTTGCAGGCCATCGGGGACCTCAAGAACCTGCCCAAGGTGAGCCGGGACACGTTGTGTCAGGACCTTGAGCGCCACCACCCTGAACACTGCAACCCTGGCCCCCTACAGCAAGTCGCAGAGAGCGGTCACATTAGCTCATGGTATGTCGTATGTGCATACGTAACATATGTAACTCACTGGACATTATACAACCGCACGCTGGCCACACAGGTCCAGCTGCGCCTGGTGGAGCACTTCTACTACAAGACCGAGGCTGTGTACGACGCGATGCGCAAGCTGACGCTGGCGCAGCAGCAGGAGGCGGCTGCCGCTGCTGCTGCTGAGGAGGATGCGGTGGAGGAGCCGGACGAGCAGGTGCGGGAAAAGAGAGGCCCTCGTGTAGGCTGGCGGGCACTGTGCACCGTAGGGCGGAAGAGTGCTTGCGGTGTTTTGCATAGCTGCGTGCACGGAGCACCTGCTGTGTGACGGCAGGTACGCACGCACAACGTCGCTAGTCTCGATTGCGCTTGCTTGTGCACGCGTACCTACGCATTCTCCCTCCCCAGTTCCCTGCACACAACTGTCTGCTCAAACTCGTTAGTCGTTCCAACTGGTGAATGTCTACACATGTGATACAGGTGGAGGTCAAGGTGCCCGCTGACTACGTGATGGGCGAGAACTGCCACGCGGTCATGAACACCCTCGTGACGGCCATCTTCCGCCACGGCGACGAGCGCACCAAGGCGCGCGCCATGCTGTGCTCCATCTACCACAAGGCCATCCACGGTGACTTCTATGGCGCACGTGACCTCCTGCTCATGAGCCACCTCCAGGACTCGGTCCAGCACATGGACATCTCCACCCAGATCGTGTACAACCGCGCGATGGCCCAGCTCGGCCTGGCGGCGTTCCGTGGCGGCCTCGTGACCGAGGCGCACGCGTGCCTGAACGAGCTGTACGGCTCGGGCCACATCAAGGAGCTGCTCGCGCAGGGTGCGTGTGTGCGCAGGGCCCATGATGCTTGTGGAGCTGGTGCTGCCGAGTGGGGGGCTTGACTGCGGAGCGCAGCAGCAAGGGGGAGTCTTTGTAATGCTCAGTCTGAGATACTGCAGCAGCGGAAGAGGGCGCTGTGGCTGTGGGGGCCCCACGTAGCATCGTAGCAACACGGCAGTGCGCGCTGCTGCATTTCAGCGCACAGCACCACCGGCAGCAGGGCTAGCAAGGCCTCATGTAGGACAGCGGTGTGATGGGGGGGTTGAGACGCCAACCCAGGGGGCGTGGCGCAGTGAGCAGCACCTGCAGCAATGCCTTGTCATGTTTCTAAGGTTTGAGGGTCGAGCACTTACTGGGCTGCACACCACCCGCTGCTCCCCTGCCGCCGCGCGCTCCCCCCTGCAGGCATGTCCATGGGCAAGTACCAGGAGAAGACGCCTGAGCAGGAGCTGCAGGAGAAGAAGCGTCAGATGCCCTTCCACATGCACATCTCTCTTGAGCTGCTGGAGGCTGTGTACCTCATCTGTGCCATGCTGCTGGAGGTGCCGTCAATGGCCGCCAACCCGCTCAACCCCAAGAAGCGCATCATCTCCAAGTCGTTCCACCGCATCCTGGACACGTACAACAGGCAGATGTTCACGGGGCCGCCCGAGAACGTGCGCGACCATGTGATGGCGGCGACAAAGGCGCTGATGCGCGGCCAGTGGCGCAAGGCATATGGCTACGTGTCCAGCTTGAACGTGTGGAACCTGGTGCCCCAGAAGGAGGCAGTCCTGGAGATGGTGAAGGGGAAGCTGCAGGCCGAGGCGCTGCGCACCTACCTCTTCTCCTACTCCTCCCAGTACAACTCGCTGTCGCTCGACCAGCTGTGCTCCATGTTTGAGCTGCCCGAAAAGCGCGTGTACTCGATCGTGTCCAAGATGATGATCGCGGAGGAGCTGCATGGGAGGTGAGATGCAACCCCCAAGCACGGGATTCTGTTAGTCCGCGGCCCTGTGCAGAATGGTTGAAGGCGATCATGACGAGCACGGCCCGGCTCTGTTCAGTGTATACAGGGTCACGGGTTTTGGGGTTGCAAGGTGCAGGGTGCAGCCAGCCAGCTGTATCAACTGGATGGTACCTGCTCTGCTGAAAGCTCAAGTCAAAGCCCACCGCCTGCCTGACTCACCCGCTGTTCCCCGCCCCCTCCCCCTGTTGTGTCCTGCGCTGCAGCTGGGACCAGCCGACGCGCACGATTGTGATGCACAACATGGACGCGACGCGCATGCAGCAGCTCGCGCTGCAGTTTGCTGACAAGGCAATGGTGCTGGTGGATCTGAACGAGCGCGCCCTCGCGTACCGCACGGGCGGCCTGCGGGACAATGATGAGGAGGGCGCGGGCGGCCGCCGCGGCGGGCGTGGTGGGCAGGGCTGGGAGGGCGAGGAGGGCACCGGCGGGCGGGGCAACCGTGGGGGTGTCAAGCTGGGGATGGTGCGCACGGTGGGCGGACTCCTGGGTCGGGACGGTGGGCGCGGTGGTGGCGGCCGTGGCATGGGCGGCGGCCGCGGCATGGGCGGGCGGCGTGATGGCGCCAGCGCCGGCGGCACGACCGGGTTCCGGTCGTATGGCGAGCGTGTGGCAGGGCGTGAGGGAGGGGCCTACTCAGGCATGCGCAGCAGCGGGTCACGTGGCAACTTCGCCCCCAGCACCTCCAGCATGGCTACGCTGAACCGTGGGGGGCGTTACCAGCAGTAAGGGCCCTCTCCAGGCCTGGCCGGCATGTCTGACCCGGTCGCGGGCACAGGCACCAGGTGTGGCTGGTGGCAGGGGCTACTGTGTGTAGTGTGAGGGGCGTGTGTGCTTCAGTTTTTCTTGAGACGGCTGCACGTCTAGTGGTGTCGTCTAGAGTTTTACAGGCTCTTTGCAGGTTCTGCTGGAAGGAGACCGGCGAGTTGCAACATGTTTGTCGCCACTGCCAGGACAGGGCGCTGACGAGGGCATGAAGGCCTCATTAGGTTCAGATGCAGGTGATGCGCAGCGCATGCGCGCTGCTTTGATGCTCATGTCAGCTTGTAAGGAGCTCAATGCATGGTTTGCCCAACACTGGCACAAGTGTCGTCGCCGCAGCTGGTATCACACTTGTACTGGCCTTGTGCAGTACAGCAGCTCACAACCTCATGGGCACGTTTCAGTCTGCACTGAATAGAATGTGATGGGCGAAACAAATGTGGCAGCTGCGTCTGCAGTCTGCAAAAAGAAGCGTTTCATAGGCATCGTGCTGATCTTTTGCACTGCATGGTGCGCATCAATATCTGGATTAATTTTGTTAGGCAGATGAGCTCGTGGTGATCGACATGCCTGTCTGTCTTTTGCTGTGTGCAGCATCTGGATCGTGTCTTCGTTTATCAGCGAATCGCTGGTGACGGCATCGGCATCGGGGCCTGCGCAAGTCCCACCATTTTTGCTCACCTACCTGGCGACCACGCTGTTTACGCTCTACTTGCCACTGGTGCATGGGCGATCGCTACTTCTGGAGTGGTGGCGCACGAGGCAGCAGCAGCCAAACAGGTAGGGCGGTCCTGGGTAACCTGGTCCGCTGTTCCATGTTGCGCTGCCATGCACGAGAAGAAGGTGCACGCATGGGCACCTTCCAGTGCAAAGTTCTCCAGTCAGCCATGGGCTTTACACACTGCCAGCCCCCTGCCATCCAGCATGTAGCACCAGTAGCCGCGTGGTGCCATCCTATTGTCATACGTGGCACCTGTCACCAAACACGGTGACACGCCGCACAAGCCCAACAAGCCGTGCTCCCATTGCATGCCAGCCGCATGCCAGGCGCATGCGTTAATTGTGATTGCAGGACTGCTTGTACTGCTGCCTAGCAGGCGCCAGCAGTACACGCTCATCCCCACGAGCTCCCCTGTTCTGCACCAGCCAGCCAAGGCCTCCCTACTGCCTCTGGGCGCTGATGGTGTGGGCGGTGCACAGCTCTCCCCCTCAAAGCTACATCATGCAGACGCAGCGGAGAGCGGGCTGAACGCACAGGCCATGCGCGCGGCACTCTGGGTGAGGCATGAAGCCAGGAGTGGGAGCACCCTAACCAGTGCTGCTTCACCTGCTGCTCCTTCTCATTGTTTACCGTGCAGGCCAGATCATGTGCCCAGGTCCACGGTGACCATACCAGCAGTTCATACACCACGCATTCCCTAGACATCTAGTTCAGACCATGGTCTGGCCTCAGGCAGCTGTCCCTTGCCTGCCCGCGAAATATCATCAGCCTCTGCTCAGCCTATGGTACCTGCGAATCATTGTCCCCTGTGAGCTCCTGCGATGCCGTATTGCTGTACTGCTGGTTTGCTGACACTGGATCGGGCTGTTGCACTGCTGTACTGCTGCACTGCAGGCCACGCCGTTCTGGTTCTTGGCGCAGTACACCTTCAACCTGTCGCTCTCAATGACCAGTGTGACATCAAACACCATCATCTCCTCCGTCTCCCCCCTGTTTACGTTCGCGCTGTGAGTGGCTGCTGTGTGTTTGTTCATGTCGCGTTCTCCACATGGGTGGGCTACTTGGGTGTCTGCAGTAAAGTTGGTGGCGGCAGATGTCTGTGTCTGCGGCTCGGGCTGGCCGTTCGTTGCAACACAAGCATAGGTACTCATTATCTGCAAGCGCTAACGCTCTCGAAGCCGAGTTATGGCACGATGACCCGCTGGCATGTCCACCTACTGTAACTGCACGTGCTGAACACCACTGGGTTGCTGCTGGTCCACAGGAGCGTACTGCTGCTCGGGGAGCGGTTCACACTACAGCGGCTGGTGTGTATTGCCGCATGCATCGCCGGTACCGTCCTGGTCACACTGTCGGACACAGAGGCGGCCCCTTCGTCTGCCCCCACACCTGCACCAGGGCTGGAGCCAGGTGAGGGGGGCAGGCAGCTGCTTGTTGTAACGACCTGATCTGCTGTAATGATCTGATCACTCTCCATGAGTGCACTTGGCTGAAGGAGCTGGTGTGAGACCAGATTACAACAACTGAAACTGCTGGGCAGGGCGGGGGTTAGGGCTGATGAGCAGGGCTTGCTGATGGACGGCTGGTATGTGAGGCTGGCGTGAGGGATGAAGTGATGGGGAGGGCATTGATGCATGGGAAGCCCCAGGCCCCGCTGTACGCCACGGCCCCAGCACACATGCAGAGTTGCAGACATGCTCATACTTGCCGTGTGCACACGCAGCGCCAGCGGCGCCTGCTGGGCAGCCCAGCTGGCAGGGCCCCTTGGCTGGTGACCTGCTGGTCGTGCTGAGTGCTGCATTCTATGGCACCTACACTGTGCTCATGCGCCTGCACATGCCTGGCGAGGAGGGGGGGGCGGGCGTCGCGCTGTTCTTCGGGTGCGGTGCATTGCGCCTGGGTTTTTCGGGTGCAGTGCAGAGCATCCTGGGTTCCTGGCATCTGGTTCCATGTTTCACAGCATCTAGCTTTCATGCCATCCTGGGCTCATGGTTCATGGCAGCTGTTTCCATGGTTACGGGCTTGTAGACAGCAAGGGTTCAGAGGCTAGGATCTGGCTCTCAGCATGTCACGCTGTTTTTGGGGCACGGAAGCATGTCCTTGGTAGCTGTGGCTGACCAGCTGCGTACGTCCATGGAACACACAGCACGGAACATCAAATCCCCTGGCAGCCGGCTTGTGCTGCGCTAGATTGACGGGCCCTTCCCACAGAGGGTGCTGTTGCGGGGCACCCCTGCCTCCTGACTGTCACCCCTTCCCCTCGGCCTGCCCATAACCAATACGTGGAAGCTTGTACCCACTTACCCACACACCCACAACCCACGCACGTACAGCTACGTTGGCCTCATCACGACCGTGAGCCTTGCGCCGGTGGTGGTGATCGCCATGGGCCTGGGTGTGATCAACGTGGGGGCCATCCCTCGCTCTGTGTACGGCATCATCCTACTGGAGGGTGATACCGCGTGTCTGACTGTCTCACCTGTCTGACTGACTTTGTGGCCGGTGTGACTGACCATGTGTATGACCACCTCCATCATGCATATGACTGGCTTGATGACAGACAATCTGACTGGCTGGCTAACTTGTTGGTCAGACGGGTTAGCGGGCTGGCTGCTTGATTGGATGGGTCCCGGATGTGGCTTCACCACTATTGCACATGCATTGGCCAGTTGGCTCCGTGCAGCTCGCATCTGGACAAGTATTGGGCCTGGTCACACAGATGAGGGCTCAGCTCATCCCAGCTTGTGACCCACCACCCCACAGGTCTCAGTCCGCATACCCTGCTCCAGCTTCCATGCATGTGTGCTTGGCCCCAAAACCTGAACCTTTTGATCTTGAACTTGCACAAACTCTTGCAGGCCTGCTTGATTATGTGCTGTCAGACTACTTGTGGGCGCGCGCAGTGATGCTGATCGGCCCCACGGTGGTGCGTGGGCAGTCTGGGTAGAGGGTACCGCTTTCTCCAGCCTGCCTGCCCCTACGCCTACCTGACTGGCAGACGGACTGACTGATGAACTGACTGACTGACTGGCTGACCGCCTTTCCCGTGCGCCTGCGCTCTGTGCTGTGCACAACCCGCAACCCTCAACCTTTCACCCTCAGCCCCCGCCCTCCCCCACCCTGCTGTCCTCCTCCCCCGCTGCATCCCACAACACACACCATCCACACACACAGGCCACACTGGCGCTGTCAGTCCAGATCCCTCTGGCGGCAGGTGCTGAGCTGCTGGTCAAGGGGGCCGGATCTCAGGGCTGGACCTCCAGCTCCACCACCATCCTCATGACGCTCGCCGGTACGGCCTTCATTCTTGCCGGTTTCTTCGGCAGTACAACCGGGCCCACCGCCCCGGGGGAGGGGGCGGATGGGCTGCCTGCTCTTGAGGATGCGGGGGAGGGGGGGCAGCAGCAGGGGGCGGGGGCGCGGCAAAGCAGTGCGTCAGCAGCGGCGGGTGCGGGGCGTGGGGGCCGAGGCGGCGAGGGCGAGCAGCGGGTTGGGCGCAGCGGGTGGGACGGGTTT
>BDCZ01000236.1:27659-48133 GCA_001662365.1 Chlamydomonas applanata | reverse complement strand
GCACTTGCTTGCTTGTTTGCAGGTGGTCCACGGACTTTGCCTTCACGAACACACAACTGCATATCCGCTCAGATGTCTTGCGTCAGCTAGGAGCAGCATACGTGTTTTTCCCCGCGCATCTATGTCAAGTAGCCCTTGCAGGTGTGAATGGAGCCATTTTTCCCTAGGGCCTGTGTGCTTGTGTTGTGTTGTTGTTGTTGTTGTTGTTGTTGTTGTTGTTGTTGTTGTTGTTGTTGTTGTTGTTGTTGTTGTTGTTGTTGTTGTTGTTGTTGTTGTTGTTGTTGTTGTTACATTAGCCTTCAGCGCCAGTCAAGGCCTGCTCGGCATGCAAGGCATGGTCTTGTGTTGTGTGTGTGACGTGTGTGATTGCCTGACGTTTCTGTTTAGCAGTGCTGTGTGGCCTAGGGTTCGTTGGCTCTCCGGACCTGGGCAATCGGAAATTATGTAACAAGTCAAGGGGCTAAGGCTGCAGCAGCCAGCTCTCATCAGGCAGCTGGACAGCTCAGGGAGCTCGCGTGCATACGGCAGCGTCCTGGGTACGGCACAGTTCCCACATCTCCTCCCCCACACCCCTACCTCTGCACAGCCCCAGCCAGCTCTTTCCCCCGCACACTCCATCCCTGCATGAGCTCCGCTGCGTTGAAATACAACACGGGTAAGCCACTCCCAGCTGTCCACATCCCAGCTGTACATACACGTCAACAAGCTGCTGCTTGGGAGTTCTCAGCTTTGGTACCATGTGGGTGAAGCTGCCAGGCTCAATGGGGTGAAGCTTTCAGTGCTGGTAGTCCAGCGGTAGGTGGTGAGCTTGTATGCCAGCCACTAGCACAGCCGCATCGCGGTCTGTGCACGCGCGCCCAAAAGTCTGCATGCAGTCATGGGTGCAGCTGGCTCTGTGAGAACACGAGTCCTGCAAATTCGACTCGACAGCCCAACGACTCCTGAAGGCGGTGCTGATGCAAATGCCCTGGAATGCACTGCAACTGTGTGCACCTGCATAATGTCAGAAACCTTGCGTTGGAGCTTGGTAATGCTGGCAATACCAGAGGTGTGAGACTCAAATGGCAACCGACAACGACGGGGGGCACAGTTGAGATCTAGCGTGGCGTCCCCAGCGCCGGCACCTTTAAAAGACGCCGGAAAAATGGCGTCTGCATTGCTGGGCTTGCACGACACTCTGCAGATCTTGTACTTCATCATTCATGTTCCGATCACAATCCTATTTGACTCGCAATCCGTTGTTTCAGCCAGCTACTACCCAGGCTGGGCTCTGGACATGATCCAGTGGCACATCAAAACGAACAAAGACTTCCTGGTCTGTGTAAATGCGACTGGTGCTATGCTGCTGGCAGCATGCATGCTGATAGCCGCCTTTGGATGTTGGGTGTGTTTCTTGTCATGTGACACGCATGGTGCTGGGGAATATGCATGGGATTGCATCTGTCCACAGCTGCTCCCATCTTCTCCATGGCACAAACCCCTGCACACCTCACCCCACCTGTTCCCTTTTGCAATGCTGCCTTGTATCAAAGGTGCGTGACAACCCGACTTGGTTCGTGAGCCTGGTTACATGCGAGTGCCTGATTCAGTTGCCAGGTGGGTCTGGGCCGCTGGCCTTGCACATCTTGACACCCAAACCCCGATTGCCTACATGGGCAGCACCAGTATGGTCAGAATGCCTGGCAACAGCAGCTTCCACAGGCCGCGGTGCTCTGGATCATCAGAGACGCATTGACTCTCACATGCATGCACTGTGGCGCCATGATTGGGGATAGACACATTCTTTGCTCAGCGACTGTGCTCCAGACCATCAGTTTGCGCTGGGTCTGTGTGTGCCTTACATGCTCACATCTTGCGCCCACCATGGCGCATGGGTGCCTGCTGCACGACAGCACATCTTTGAGCTTGTGTGCCCCCCGTTCGTGTTCTTAACGACTAATGCGCAGCCCAAGTGCTAATTCTGGTGGGGCTGTGGAAGCGCGCGGCATGGGTGCGCATACCCGCCATCATCTACGGCACCCACGTCACCACCACCATGATTCCCATCCTGGGTGAGCCTGGCCCTGAACCAAGTGCAGCTGCGTTGACACACACAAACCGATACTCTGCTAGCATGCCGATGGGGTGCTGTTCGTCCTGTGGTTTGGTGACGGCACCGAAACCACGGCGGGCGTGCCGCATGCATGCCCTGCGGCGGTGCCCATCAGCATGCATGCAGCTGGCATGCATGCAGCAGTGCGCGGCTACATGCCCTGAACCCTACAACAACGTCGAATGCTTGGACCCCTCGGCTTTGAATCTTTCAATGCAGGTGAGCTCATCTTTGGGTCTGACCCCTGGGCGCCCACCTGGCCCTCTGTTGCCGTCTACATGCCATGGCTCGTGTTTCCGTCCCTTCTGGTACTGCGTATGGTGCTGGCAGACTTTCCAGGTGGCAGTGCAAGGGGCAAGCGGGCCAAGGTCGCGTGAGCTGGCGTGGGCTTGACCTGGCTCGACGTGTTACAGCAATTCCTGTTGCGCGGCAGCAAGCTGACTTCAGGCTGGGCTGGACCGGACAGAGGTGTTGCAATCTGTGCCGCAAGGGAACTGTTGCATGAGGCAGGCTGCCCCTGTGTCAGTCTGTGCGCCGATGTTGAGGAGGTTGGCTGCATGGCCCATGGCGGTTCAAGAACACCTCTGCAACACCCCGCCTAGCAGGCCTCGTTCTGCTGCCTAGAACGTAGAAGCCTAGAACGTAGAAGGTAATGGACGGTGCCGTGGGGGTAGGTACTGGAAGAGGAGAGAGAGGCAACCGGACCCCAGCCGTCACCTGATGGCGCAGTAAGGGTAGGGGCGCGCAAAGGGTGGTGGGGTGGGGTGAGGGGGTAGCATTGGATGTGTCACCATTTTGGACTGTTCGGGATTGTTAATAATAATAACACGGCGTATCACAGATGCGTCTGTTCGGGATTGTTCTGGGATTGTTGTTGTGTAATTGATGTCTTGAGTGCACGAAGCAGTGTTCAGTTGGTTTTGTGAGGTGCAACTGGGTAACGTTGGCGCAGACTGCGGCCGGTGCCTGTCATCCCAGTGCAGCACACTCACATGATCGAAGCTATGGCAGAATCGTAGTTACAAAACCGGTTGTAGCGCGCAAACTTGATGCATCTCCGCACCGTGCAGCCGCATATGATGGGGGATCTTGGCCAAACAACCGTGCAAATTATTCATCATCCCTACTCACTGCTGGCCACAGCCCAAGCATATATTGAAGTAGAGAGTACACTGAAATAAAAAGTGGAGACTCCTGACCAAATCCATACCACGCCCAGAAAAGCTTATTAGCATATCACACAAACAAACACCGCCACAGGGGCCCCGTTGAGTTCATCTGCTGCACATTGCATGATACATCGCAGATGGCCTGCCAGTGCTGCAAGTAGCGCACTGTAAGAAGAATAGCGGGTCTGCGGCACTCAGAGGGAGTGCTGCATGCAGGCACGACGGCGTGAGTGTGGAAGGCAGCGCCCAGCATCTGGGTGCATTACTTATTTCAATACTGTGTGGCCGTTCCATGGAAACAGGCCCTTGCCCCTGGTATCAGCCACCCATGCAGGCCTCATCATGCCTGGGATGTTGGCTGCCTTCCTCCCGCATGGTCGGTGGCTGGCACTAGCTCAGCCTCACGCTCAGTTGTGGAGAATGGTGACGATGGCTCAAGACCTGTCCCTGCCCCTGTCCCTGCCGCTGCCCCTGACTCCACGTCCTTGGCAGGAGTCACACAGCAGTTGCGGCTGCAGCACCCGCTGTGCTGGCCTGCGCCCGCACCCAGGTAGAATCCGAAGTGGAAGACGCAGAAGAGGCAGAAGCAGAGGTAGATCGGAATGAAGTCAAAGACGTACAGGTAGATCTCGTTTGTCTGCAACTGGCTGTCCCGCCCCATCGCAAACTCAGCGACCTGCGCACGGTGGTGGATGGTGCATCGCAGCAGTAGCAGCAGCAGTCAGGCATATGTAAGACAACGAGGGGTGCGTGCAGCGTGGGCTCAGGCTGTTGAAGTGCTTTACGAAAAGCTACAGCGTACAGTCGCTCTATGCACGTATGGGACATGTGCGGGCATGTCAATGTGGTAGCTGGGGGCACCGCAGGCCGATATCTCTGCTGCAGTAGTCTAGGCTCTAGACTTACATGTAACACCCTAGGATGTGCACTACTCACACGAAAGATGTTGCGGATGAACATGAGCACCATGGTGCCATAGAGGCAGACGAAGAGGGACTTGGAGGCCACAGGGCCACGCAGCTCAACGTCTGGGCTGTACTGGACGTAAATGACAAGGAAGGTGAAGAGGGAGAAGAAGGCAAGCTGGAGTGCGAGTCCCGCTAGCAGCAGGCTGGTGCCGCGCTGTTGGGCTGCGGGGTCGTCGCCCGCCAGCATGGCACCACCAGAGCCTTGTAGGAGGAGGCAGAAAAGGTCTGAAGCTGTGAACGCTCGTGCCACCCAGGACGCCCTGCTCTCTGTGCAGCACGTGTGCGTGCACATGCGGCCCAAACACCGCCCGAGCCAAGACGCACGCCGCGTGTCACCCACTGATGGCTCATCCAGGGCCACTGTTGTGCTGCTGCCAGCACTGTCACGGTGCATGCCCCTCTGCAACTGCCTTGCCCACAGGCTTGCCTGCACTGGAGCTGCAGCTGCGTCACAGCTGCCATCCAGCTGCTCACGCTGCGCTCGAGACGCATCTGCAGTGGCCCTGCCGATCTTGATCAGACGCCCAACAAGGATGTAATCCACGATGGCTAGCAGCACCGGGGAGATAATCAGGAAGCACTGCAGCGCACGCAGCAGGTACACAGCAACATGTTCAGGGTGCCAGCAAGTCAGCCACGCACACCTCCCAGTATCCAAGTGTTATACGTGGATGCAGCGGGTGAAGCAAGAAGCTGCCCAAACACACCTGTCAAGTAAGCACAGATAGATAGATAGACTACGCGCACGACCATGCGGTCGCGGCGTGCGTCAAGGAAGGGGCCGAAGCGGTGCCACCTAGACGCGCTAGGGGGCAGCGCAGGGCCCCCACCGGCCAAGTAAGCACACAGAGTGGGCTGAGTGGATGCTGGTGACCAACGCCCCATTAATCGGCAAGAACACGGCCAAGCTGCCATCTAACCCCCTGCCCCACCGTTCCTTCAACTGTTCATGTTCTGTACCCGGCACACATAAACCGCTGGATGATGTACCTGCTGGATGATGTACGTTGTCCGTGCCGGTGCGTGCAGCATCGCGACACGGCACGCAAAGCCGCCAAACTCAAAGCCTCCCGTGATCGGCACCATCAGCATGAACCAGCAGCGCGTCTTGATCGTGAGGCCCAGGGCAATCAGTGTGATCACGATGTACATGGACATGGCTGCAATCGCTGCATCCTCGTTTGGATACTGCAGGCATCAAAGGTATTGGGCACAACAACGCATAAGTCATCGCATGTGAGTGGCCAGCATGAGCACCAGTTGGCTGGCTGGCTGGCTGGCTGGCTACTGATTTGCTGGCTGCCATGATGGACCCTGACAGCAGGTAGCTTGCACTACAGCAGCATTAAGCATGCAGAGATCGTTGGTTTCAGTGTCAGAGCACTGGGGATACAGGTAAACGTACAACAGCAGGGCACAGTCTCATTCTCACCTCTCTGAAGTACTGGATGATCAGGTCATAGTCTGCGTCCCCAGTGACTGTATGGTTCACCATTCTGCTGGTTGCCTCGTCAAAACGCTGGAGCTTGATGATTGCCTGCAAGGGCACAGCGATTGGAGCACAGTTGGATTCTGACGAGCATGATCAATAGGCGCGCAGGTCGGGTGGTAGGAGCGTGGAAGGTGCTTGCATGCATGGCTGTGGCATGCATGGGTGTTCCTTCCAAGCGAACAGCGTGCAACAGCCTGAGAGCATGACTATTGTGCGTGGCTTCCCCAGCGCAGGGTGCGTGCTTGTGGTGGCTCTTCACCACCCGCCCGGGCTCGGTTTTGGTCGCCTAGGTTATCAAGCCCCTTGCGCGCAAATTACCTCAAAATGCAGCTCGCAGTGGGCCCTTCGGGGTGTACTTCAAAGCAGTTGTGCACTAGCTAGCACGAATGCACAATGATAGTTCTTTGTTTACAAAATGTTCCTTCTTCTGCCTGATGGTCGTTGTTCATGCCCCATGTGTTGATGTAATGGGTGGTAATGTCCGACTGGAGCTCGGCCCTCCCCGGCACGTCGCTGTGCTGGCTGGATCTGCGCTTTAAAACGTGGATCAAGTCGTTCCTTTGATTCGGGGCTGGCTCACAACCAGTCGTTGGCTGGGCAGCCCTGCCCGATAACCTGCCTTCCAGATCCTCAACCAGCACGCGGCGTGCTTAATGCGCTGGGTTAGGCATAACGAGCTTGGACAGGTGGATGTGCTTCAGCCCTGTGGGCGCCACCGCCTGCGAAGCAAGCGGTAGGGTTGACAGCGGGCAGCATCAGCCGGCCACGCATTAGCTGCAGCGGGCTGCAATTGTGCAAGCATTGCAGCTCACATGTGGTGCTGGTGTGCACCGGCGACTGAGCTTGTAATGGTCACATGCGGGATTGAGGGACTGCTGGGTCCTGGCCGTGGGCTGCAACGTGCAAATGCAATAGGGAAACGGTCTAAGATGCCCCGAGTAGATAGGGTTTGCAGCGGCAGCCTGGCTGCCCAACATCTAGCCCAAAAAGGTCAGCTACTCGGTAAGCCGTCCTGCCAATGTGCACAATCCCGGTGGCACCACTGCCCAAGGGGAGGGTGCGTCGAAGGGAATGGCAGAAGGATGGTGTTGGCGCAGCGGCAGCCACCGGTGTGCAGAGATATGGATGCAAGCACATTTGCGCATCGTCCCAACATGCCCGAAAAAACATGCACAATCCAAAAGCAATGTTATCTAGAGCTCCAGGTGGTCCTCATGAGCCCCCAGCGGACAGCCGTGAAAGCACCAGTGCAGTCTCTTACGTGCTCTCATAGCTCTCAGCTCTCCCCACCTGGAACACGCTGGCAGCCGCATCTCCGTCCGCATACGCAGGCCCATCGCCAGGCGCGCCAGCTGCACGCAGCGCTGTAAACTCGCCCTCACACGCCTTGACCTCCCGCAGCACCACGCTCGCTGCGGCGGGGGAGTCAGTCCTGCGGGCGGGCGTGCCGCAGCCATGCAGCCGCCGAGCGGTGAAACCAACGAAACAGTGTCGATTCTGCATACATACTGTGCATGTGGGCGTGGGGGCCCACCCACCGGCGATATGCACTGCGGGCTCAACCTGCAGTGACACAGCTGCTCCTGCTTGAACCAGTAGCAGCCCACAAACCCGTGCTACGCACTCGCCTTCGCATGCAAGTCGTGCAAGTGAACACATTCCCCATGCGTCATGCAGGGTGCAGCATTCAGGTATTACTAGAAAAGGCAGTACAGTGCAAAGCCGTGTAACCATGTCAGCATGCATGAGGTGTGACAGGCGTGATCGTACCTGCAGAAGAGTCGTGCCTCCCGCAGCCGCACCATGCACCCATCCACACGCAGCCAGAAGCGCAGCAGCAGCAGCCATGCGCGCGGCATGACGCGCAGCTTTGCTGTGAGCTGCGCCACGCCGTTGTCATCCAGATCACTCTCGTACAGTGGCACCTGGCGGTTATGTGTTTGGGAGCAGTTGGGGGCGGTTAAATGGTGGTTGTGTGGGTTTCCGCAGGAGCCGCGCAGGAGCCACATCTACCCACTTCCTCCCAGGGACGTCCCTGAGCTGCCCCCAAGCCCACGAGATATGCTGTCTGACACAAGCATCCATGCATACTTGTGCTGTCTGCTAACACTGCAACTGCGCCCCACCTCGTCAAAGAACAGGATGGGGTCACGCTCCATGAGCAGCGCGCGGTCGATTTGCTCTGTCGTGTCCTCCCACACCGGCAGTGCAGGCCCCTCCCCAGCGCCTGCTGTACTGCCCCCGCTACTGCTCGCCCCATCTGCCACCAACGCTTGAACTGGCGCAGCTGTCGTACCAGGGGCCGCGCCTGTGGCGGTACTGCTGGCGCTGACATCTCCTGGCCCAGCCGGCCGGCTGGCCTGTTCTGCACTCATGACGCTCCCTGAGTAGGGCGTGGTGAAGGTCCAGTCGTACTCCAGCTGTACTGCTTTCTGAGCCTCGATCTCGTGCTGCCGTGCGCGCTGCCACTCCTTGGCAACTTTGACCTGCAGAGGTGGGAGGCCCTCCTGCACCCACCTGCGCACGCCACATGGCAGCAGCCCAGGTATGCGGCAACGCGATGTCATGTGCATGGCCATGTGGCATACACATCAAGTCCTTTTGTTTGCATGTTGAAACAACGCAGACTGTCTGTTTCTTTTCCTGGCATAGGCTCAGTATGTCATGCTTGTGATGTGTTGTGATCCTTTCCCACGTACCCCTTGAGCGCATCAGCTGCATTGAAGTCAAGCGCCACGCCGGATGCCAAGTGTGTGAGGGTGACACGTGATGAGGAGAAGAGCATCTCTGGTAGCGCACGCACTCCCTCGCCACACCCCACCACTTGCCTGCACGCACCCACCAGCCAGCCAGGTGAAATTCAAGCACATGCAGGCGGGACGCATGTCAGCATGTGGGACGAACTGAGCTAGCTGCCCATGCACCAGCACCCAGCATGTTTGCATGGTGTACCTGAAGTCATCTACATCCTTGTCACTGATGATGGGCCCTTTACGGGTGATGATGCGCCACCCGTTGTGCTTGATGCCATCCGTGGTGCATCCATGCGTTCGCGGGTGGTGCCCGTGCTGACCTGCGCACAGTCAGCCAAGACATGGCAGAATCACATTACGCGCTGCGTGTTGTCTGCTTCCAAAGGATAATGTAACCCACCCGTCATCCGGATGGCTTGACTATCTGGGTTGGTTCAGATCGTTGCGGCAAGGCGCATCAACCCTTGCAGTAGAACTTCCAAACGCCCGCTACTGTTAAACTGAGAACCAGCCCCGCCTGCTGGATTGTTTCAGGCTTTGTGTACTGCCCTTGTCTTTGAATAGGTTCTAATTGACGTTCAGGGCTTTAGCGATCAACACCAATCAGAGATGCAGCAGGCACTGGTCGAGAGCCCGGTACACCGGGGCGGTCATGGACACTGGATTGGCAAGAGGCGTGCGGTGTTGGGAGGCAAATTCTTTAAAGCATTGTTACAGAGAAAAAAGAATCTCTTGCAACAATACATCGGCCGTGGCAGTAGCTCGAAGCGATGTCGCGACCAGGCACAGGCTTGCAAGGCCTAGGGGTTGTCGGCTCCAAGCCACCTTCCAGACAGGGCACAGCAGCTCCTGGCACAGCAACTCCAAATTCTCTGGGAGCACGCCTCAGCACAGGAACACCCAGGACAGGCACAGGGGTAAGATGCAGCACAGCAAAGCTAATTCAATGAATCCACATCATCACAAACAGTTTTGCGTGTTGTGTTTGCAGGCAAAAACACCGGCAGAAGTGTATGAGCGCGCCACTGGCCTTTTGATTGCCAAGATGCGCGCACGCTTTGGGGTAGGTGGAGGCTCATGGCGCCCGGCGTCGCCTGCAGTCGCACCGCGGCATGTCATGCTTGGGAAGCGGCAGGGTCTAAGGGTTTGTGTGTCCTCCCATGCGGCACATGCTCGCACGGCACAGGATGCAGCAGCAGACGTGAAGGGCCAGGAGATCATCGCATCTGAGGTGCTGGCATTCATGAAGAAGGGCGTCAGTGTGCGGGTGCGTTCCGGCACAGTGCACTGGCATTGCGCTGCAAGCCTTGCGGCTGCACAGTATGCGGCCGCTGCAGCACGTGCGCCACTGCCTCCGGCCCTCCACTCTGAGCACTGCACGCCCTGCAGTCTGAATTCTACTGCGGCAGGCAGTTCTGCCTTGGCAACGCTCTGCCTGTACGTGTGCGTGATCAGTGCGAGTGCCGCGGCCGTACACAGGAGGAGGACATCTCATCTTTGGAGAACAGAATTCGCGCACGGCTCACGGGCAGTACGCCTGTGTGAGTGCAGCGACCGGCCCACATCCCTCCACACAGCCCTGTACTGTCAGCTGCCATACAGCATGCAGCCGCCTGCTGCTGCTGCTGCTGCTGCTGCTGCTGCTGCTGCTGCTGCTGTTGCTGCTGCTGCATAAATGCTCCTTCGAGTCCGAGCATATTTACAGCGAACACCGCCATGTGTAACACGTCGTGGTGCCCACCCCTCTCCCTGCCCCCGCAGCACCAACACGCTGGCGCAGGACAAGCGTGCACAGTTCGAGGGCGACGAATGGGCACGCATCTATGAGTTTGCAATTGCAGAGGGTAAGGAGCTGGAGCGTGTTGCGCGCGAGAGGGAGCTCGAGCGACGCCGCCGCATGCGCGAGGTGCTGAGTGGACAGATGGCAGAGCGCGAGGCCGCTAAAAAGGCAGAGCATGATGAAGAGATGGCGTACGCGGCACAGGAGCAGGTATACACTGCAGTACCGCTGTACTGTGGTGGTCCCCGTTGTACTGCCTCACTCTCCTCTGTACTGCAGTGCTGCTGTGCTGCCATGCTTCAGCTGTACGGCAGCATGCAAGGCCGCTAGGGTCCCAGCGCATGCTTACCGCTGGCATGTGCCCTGCGTGCCCTGCGCAGGCAGCACTCAAGGCGTGGGAGGCGCAGGAGGAGGAGCGGCGGCGCCTGCAGCACGACATTGCTGTCAAGCTGAAGCAGGAGCGCGAGGCGCAGCTGGTGGATAAGAACTCGCGGCGAGCAGCGGTGCGTGGCTTGTGGCAGGCAGGCAGGCAGGCAGGCTGGCTTCATCCTGAGGGTTCAGCTGGGGGGGTCAGCATGCATGCGTGCCAGCAGGTGAAGCCGCCACAGGGGAAAGGACCCAGCTTGCAGCACAATCTTACAGCAGCCCTGCTGGCGGCTCAGGCGAGTTGTGTCCGCCACAGTGCCGGTGCATTCGTGAGCAGGTGCACCGCACATGCAAGCACAGGCAGTTGATGTGCGGTGTATGCTATGGACTGCTCTGGCGTGTATGCCGGGGACTTTTCTGACGTGTATGCGTGCGGTTCTGCTGGCGCGGGCATGCAGGCGCTGGCAAGGGTGCGAGCAGAGGAGGATGAGCTAGCTGCACGCATTGCACATGAAACCAAGGCGGAGTTTGAAAAGGAAGAGGCGGCGCGTATTGGTGCGTGGGTTGCACACAATCTGCCTGCAAGCTGGGTGCAAGCCCACATGCACAGGTGTTTGAGTGTCGACAACCGTATTCAACCGTATTAGCATGCACACGGTGCAGTAAGGTACGCGGCTGTTGTTCTGCAGCCTTTGCTGTCAGACAGGTCAGACACTGCCCCCGCTGCCAGGCAGAACCCAACAGCATTCAGCCACCATGAGCTGGCAGCTACACAGGCAGCATCCGCCCGCATGCCGACCTCCAGCTTTCAACCAATTGTTATCCAACTGTCAACCAACCGCAGAGGCCAAGGCCGCTCTCAAGACATTCCTGCTGTCCAACGAGGCGAACAAGGTTATTAAGCAGCAGGAAAAGGAGCGTGCGTGGGAAGAGGATCAGTACTACAAGGATGCGTGGGCGGCTCAACTAGACAAGCAGGATCGTGAGCGCACAGAGCGGTGCGTCGCATGCAGCACCCCATCTGTTTTCCTTGCCACTTTGCCGCCTGGTCCGCGCGGATAGCTGTGTGCCCCCTGCTTTTGCTCGGCATATCGTGCCTTGTGTACAGTTTTCTTTGGCGGTGTACCAGCAATGAACAAAGGGCAGGCGCAGCTGGTATGCGGTCCTCCATCAGTTAAATGGATCAGCCAGCAGAGGGTTGCTGGGTTTTGCAGTGCCCCCCGGCGGGTGGGTGGGTGTGCCTGACGGCTGCTTACCGGAGCGTGCGCCGTCAGCCTGCAGGAACTGACCATGCACTCATTCCGCACTGCGCATCCTCTTCACGCGACCGTTATGTTTTTATGTACCATCACTTTGTACCATCACCTAGTGTTTATACTGTGCACCGTGCCCTGCAACTGCCACAGGTTGACACGCAACCTGAAGAGGCAAGCCAAGACCGCGGAGTACGCAGCCAGTGGTGCTCTACCCGAGTACAAAAAGTGGGTGGACCCAGCCCTGATTGAGCGCCACTGGAAGGAGCACAACGCGAAGCTGGACGCGGAGGAGGCAGCACGGAAGAAGAAGCAGCACGACACGGCGCTCGCGATGCAGTCGCGGCTGCAGACGCAGATGGTGGAGCGGGAGGAGGCCAAGGTGTGATGCGTGTGGATGATGCGCGTGGATGCTGTGTGATGCGTATGTGTGTGTGTGCAATGCGCTGGGTGGGGTGTGTTGGTGACGTTGGGTTTGGGACGTGGTGTGTGGTGTGTGGTGTGGAGCATCCGGTTTGTGTTGTGTGGCTCCTGCCACCTGGCGAGGCCTGTGTGGTGGCCGCTAGGCAGATCCGAAGCTGCACGCCCCATTTCCCTGCTCATACCTGATGGGCAGTTGGACGCCGGTATGCAGGTAGCCGACGGTGCGAATCCGTGTCGAGTTGTATCCTTGCAGGCAATGTGCTACGACGTACTTCAGGTTGCTGCTGACTGGTGATTCAGCTGGTGATTCAGTACATACTTTTCATAACACACCTGCATAGCGGGCTGCTGATTGCTTATACGATGCGGACTCGTGATCACACACCTGCAGGCAGCGCAGCGGCGGGAGGATGAGGCCAAGGCCCAGGTGGTGCTGGCTCGTGCAGCGGCGGAGGAGGCGCGGGAGCAGGCGAAGCGTTCGGCGCGCGAGGCAGCAAAGCTGAAATTCAAGGCACAGCTGGATGCACAGATGCGGGAGAATGTGGCGCGGCGGCGCAACCAGCCGATCTCGGATGTGGAGCGCTCACTCAACCGTGAGCTGCTGAGCAAGGTGCACGACTGGAAGCTGACAGGGCGGGTCAATGTGAGCGCGTGATGCCGCTGAAAAGCGGGTGTGGCTGTGTGCGTGTTATCACGGTTATCGGTTGCGGGCGACCGAGATTGGGGGCCGCAAGGAAGCGTGGGGGCGCTCTGGGACCTGGGGATGTGGGTTGCGTGAGTGGCGCGCATGTATGGGGTCCCCTTCACAAGTCAGCTTAGAGCGGTGGTCCTATGAGCTTCCAGCAGCACCAGCAATGGTAGGGGAGGGGGCCTGTTCTTTTTGCTACAAGGGCTGGGCTTAGGCTAGGCTCAGCCGCAGCAATGGGCTTGTGCACAACACCGGCTCAGGATTGTGAACCAAGGCTGGCACAGGGTGGTGAGCCTGACAGGGTGCATGGTGTACATTTTCAAAGACCTGAGCTGATCCATTGTTCATCAAGCCGCTCTGCAACATTGAACATAGAGCATCAACTGCATCTATGTTATGGGTGGCATATCAGGGTGCTGCAGCACAGGGGAGATGAAGGGGCCAGCTTGGGACCCATGACCTTTTGCTGTGTCGAGACTACGTGCAGCCACCAGCTTCTCCACAAGCGTCAATCAGCAGCAGGGCTGCAGTGGCCAGAAGGCGCAGGCCTGCTGAGGGAAGACTGGTCTTTGTCAGATTGTGATGAAGAGCTAGAAAGCTAAGCTTCAAGATGGCGGCAGAAAGAAAACTAAAGGGTGAAATAGACCGGACGCTTAAAAAGGTCCAGGAAGGGCAAGAACTATTCGAGGAGCTGTGGGTCCAGGTGCGCTCAGAAGACGCCGTACAGCAGCTCGGAAGGCTTAGGTGCATGTGCATGCAGAGCCCAGCAACGTGCTCGCTGCTCTGTCGCAGGTCCATGAATGCGACAACAGCAATCAGCGAGAGAAGCTCGAGGGCGAGCTGAAGAAAGAAATCAAGAAGCTCCAGAGGTTACGAGAGCAGATTAAAGCATGGTGAGGAACTGGGGTTGATGTCCTGGCAGAAGCCAAAGGTTGTATATCGCAGGGCTGGCAGGATCAAGTTTCATATGATGCAGGAGGCCATGCACGCGTGCACAACACGCATGCCTGCGTCGTGCCCTGTTGCCCAGGATTGCTGGAGCGGACATCAAGGACAAGCAGCCCTTAATGGATGCTCGCAAGAGCATCGAGAAGGACATGGAGCGCTTCAAGATTTGCGAGCGCGAAATGAAGATGGCTGGGCGTGCTGGTGCACCTAAGGCAGCGGATCCCAAGGAGAAAGCCAAGGATGACGCGCGGGACTGGCTTAACAACACCGTGGAGTCGCTCACAGCAAAGGTGGGAACTGATCCAGATCACCCATGTGCATGTGCATGGGCCTTTGTGCATGCCATGCTTGATGTGCAGACTGTGCAGTAAGTGCATGCACGCCTGATGGGCACTGGGGCCCTTCAGTAACCTGCAGGCACAGCTGCACACCATTCACGTGCATCACGCGTGCGTGCCGCTGCCAAGGGACATGCATGCTGCTGCGACAGATTTCAGGCAGCAGCAGGTGCAGGCTGACATGGCGGCCCGCCACCTGGACAGCGCCCACAGCAGCGCCCGGCTTCTTGCAGGCCTTGTCAGCAGCTGATGCCGCCAAGGGTTTGCCCTCCGCTGAGCATGCTGCATGCTGCAGTGCATGCCAAGGACAAGCAGCCCATCAAAGCAAACAGGGCGGTCAGCGCGTCCAGCTGTGGCCGTGCCCGCTGGCAGCTCTGGTTGGCACTCAGCATTCCTGGTTCTGAATTGAGGCGCTGGGGTTAACGGTGGATTGACATGCTGGGTTTCGTGACCATGCTGGGATGCAGGTCGAGGAGTTTGAGTATGAGATGGAGGAGCTGCAGGGCAGCCTGAAGAAGAAGGCTAAGCCACCCCCCCGTCTCACAGAGCTGGAGGGCATCGTGACGCAGCACAAGGTGGGGCCATGAGGGAGCAGGCCGAGAGGCTGAGGGGTCAGGGGATGCTGGGGCCACCTGTGTGCAATCGATTGCATGCCCAGCATGGCGCACGGAGGCGCGCGCTGCAGCCTACTGGATTCCATGGCTCATCATCCACAGCACACCAGAATGTGACCAAATGTATTGCCATACTGCACGCGTGTTCACACTGTACAGGACCATGTGGCGCGGCTGGAGAAGGTGCTGCGGTGCATCGACAATGAGACGATCGCGCCTGATGAGCTGGAGAACCTGCGCAATGACATGGATGCATACCTGGTGCGTGTGCGCGGCAGGGCACACAACACAGCACAGCCTACAGGCTTCGCGTAGGCAAGACCACAGCCCAGCGCAGGCGACAGTCCATAGGTCTAGTGTAGGCAAGACCGCAGCGCAGACCACAGCTTGCGTGAAGGACAGCAATGCGCAGCTCCAGTCCAGGGCATTGCTTAAAGCTGGAACGACCTGCACAGCCCAGGCCACAGCTTGAAGCGCAGCCCCCGGCTTGCAGAGTTGCAGGCAGCGACGTGCAAGAAGGCACAGTGGAAGGGCAGGGGGAGCGCAGGCGGTCGGCGGGTGGGGTGGGGTGGGTTGGGGTGGGATGGGGCTCCGGCGGGTGCTGGGGGAGGGATGGTTGGGGCCAGTTGGCGCGCCTTGCATGCTGATGGGCTTGGGCGCGTTGTGTACTGCCGGGCATGTGCTGACTGACGCGCTGCTTGCTGATGCATGCGCACGCAGAACGGCGAGGCTGAGGACAATGGTGTCGACTTTGCCAACGTGGACTCGCTGTACGATGAGCTGCTGGATCGCTTGGACGCGGTTGACCAGGCGGCGCCTGCGGCAGCATTGGCAGGCGGCCACGGAAAGCACTCCAAGGTGAGTTAAAGGCGGGGCAGGGCGGGGCGGGGCGGGGCAGGGCGCGCCACTGCATCTGGGTGTATCAGGGATGAGGGAGGCATGTGGAGGGTGCTTGTGCGTTGGGCCTTGTTGTCCCCTTGATTAGTGTGTTTCCGCTAGGGACGTGCGGGTCCTACTCTGATGCGCGGCTCCTTCTCAACTGTGCGGCCCCCTCTCCGTTGTGCGGCACCTGCTGTGATGTGTTCACAGAAGGACAAGGAGGAGGCGGAGCGTGAGCGTGAGCGGGAGAAGGAGAATGAGCGGCAGCGTGCGGCTGCAGCTGCCGCCAAGGCGCAGCTCATCGCACAAGGAAACAACAACATCAAACTGAATGACGACGACGACGCAGCGGCACGGACAAAGGCCGGGCCAGTGCCCGGGAAAGCGCCAGCGGCCCCCGCGGCTGCGGCAGCGGCGGTGCCACCGCCCCCGCCACCGCCCGCCGCGCCGCCTGCGGCCGCCCTCGTGCGTGCGCCGTCGGCGACACCCAGCAAGGATGCAGCGGCAGCGGACGCAGCCACGACAGCACCCAGCACACCACGGGGTGCGCTTGGTCAGGGGGGGCTGGATGCAGGGGCGGCGACACCCGCTGGGCGGCCAGGGGCAGTGGTCGGTGCGCCCGCAGGGGCAGCAGGCGTGGTGCGGGCGCCCACTCCGGGGGTCCCCCCCATTGCAGGCACGGCGCCTGCACCAGTGGGCGGGAGCATGTGGCTGAATGCAGCGACTACGGGCGGGCCGGCGGGCGGGGCAGGCACAGCGGCAGCGGCGGCGCCAGCTGCGCCCGCGGGCGCAGCGGCCCCAGGGGCTGATGCGAGCCGGAACTTTGTGCAGCGGCTGCAGTCGGGGGGGCCAGTCGGGCCGTCGCCCGCTGGGACGCCTGGGCCCAAGGGCGCCGTGGCACTGGGCAAGGGCCTAGGCAAGACAGACAGCTTAGGAGGGCCTGGAGATGGCGTGGCTGACGCAGGCGTGGGGCTCGGGGGTGCTGTGGCCGCTGGCGGTGTGGATGGTATCACAGCAGCGGCGAAGGCGTTGTCACTCGAGGCTGAGGCGGCAGCACGTGCGGCGGCAGCAGCGCCCATGGAGCCCATCAATCTCAGCCCGGCGATGCCCGCGTTTCCTGCTCCTGCTGCGCGCCAGATCCTCGAGTCTGCGTATATGTGCGTGCCGGGCTCTTTTTCCTTGCGTGCTTGCTGCAGCTGAATGCATGCTGCTGTGCATTCTGCGCTGTCGCCTAGGCTGCATGTTGCCGCCTGTTGGTGCATGTCTGTCTGTAGCTGTACATTTGTGGTGGATGGGGGGCCGGACAGTGTTGGATTGGTGTGACCGGATGTGCAAAAGGTGTTGTGGCCAGTGGGGTTGCACAGGTTCGTGGCTAGTGTGAGGGGTCACCCTCGTCACCTGTGCCTGACACGCAGCCCTACAGCCTGGACGCAAACGCCACATGCACTAACTAATCCTGAACAACTTCAACCTGACCCATCTGCATCCTGAGCTCCAAACCCCAAGCTGGCGTGCGCCCATGGGTGCCCACTCACATGTTTGTCCCCCCCCCCGCAGGCGGGCGCTGCCGCAGGCATCCGACACTGACTGGAAGCGCTACCGACCGCGGCACCCAGTCGCTGTGCCCGCGTCGTACCCGCGCACGCCGCACGAGGTTATCGACAACCCCGCGCTCTTCCGCAAGGTAGGGGGGCACTCAATTCAACTGCATTCGTTCAGCGCTTGGCGCCCCCTGAAACCCGTGCTGGAACACCGGCATGTAGCCAAGAACACAATCCTGAGATCACAACCCTGGTGAATACACACAAAAGTAGTGCGCATAACCTCTGGCATAACCTGGCGCATAAACTGAATTGCAAGCAGCCCGGACCAGAAACCTGGAACCCTTGGAAAGCTGCCTGAACACCTGCCTGAATACCCACTTTAATCTTTGCATGCAGGTCGACCCCGAGTGCCTCTTCTTCGCGTTCTACTTCCAGCCCGACTCGTACGCGCAGTACCTCGCCGCGCACGAGCTCAAGCGGCAGAGCTGGCGCTTTCACAAGCACCACAACGCGTGGTTCCAGCGCTTCACGGAGCCAACAGTCACGAGCGACGAGTATGAGCAGGGTGCGCGCACTACATGGGCGTGCAGTCGGTTTGGCTGGAAGGTTGGGCCGGGTTTGGCTGGGTTGGATGCGGTGATAGTCAGGGCCCCTGGCACGAGTCCTGTTGCCTGATATGGCACCTGACACCTGGCGTGTGAACGCCTGTTCAGCAGCCGTACATTTGACCTGTTGCCATTGCATGAGATCCTGCAACTCTTGACCGTGCTTGACCCGCTGGCCGCAGGCGCGTACGTGTACTTTGACTACAACATCGTGCACGACGACCTGCAGACAGGGTGGTGCTACCGGCGCAAGGAGGCGTTCACGTTCAGGTGCGTCATTGGTGCAGCTGCACGCATGCACGTTTTGAGGCTGTGCAGGTATAGCTGCAGGTGTGCTGCACCGCATGGCGTGCGTGTGTTGCAGCAACACGGTACACGTACTTGCCATGCACGTGCGCATCACTGCACCCTGCTGCCGCTGGTCGGCGGCTTCCGCAGCAAGGCAAGCAGGCGGGCTGGCAGGCACATGCGACGGGAGCTTTGCTCCGCCTTGTCGGCACAAAGGCAGCTGCTGGTACATGTGCCAGCCTGCCCCAGCCCTCTGTGCCCCGAGACCATTGGGCGGCGTCAGCTCATGGCAAGCAAGCAACGGCAGCAACAGGGGTGTGGCAAGCACCATATGCCTTGTTTCAGATTACGCCAGGAAAAGAATCCTGCTGCTGCTGTACTGCTCTGCAGGTACGATGCACTGGAGGACGAGCTGCGCGTGCAGTCGTGAGGCGTTCAGGCTGTAGCGGAGCAGCAGCAGCGCAGCTGTACATCAGGCAGTGCAGGCAGTACCTGGACCCCAGGAGCTCAGCATGGGTCGCAAGCCCAGCATCGAAAGGTTCTGGCTTGTCGCGGCATGCACACGCATGGTGCGCAGCCACACCCACTGGTGACTACCAAAGACTGAGCGCGGTCCTGCTCATTTTTTGTGACAGCACTGTCTGGAAGGGGTTCCATGACATGCTGGGGTGAGGCTGGTCCGCTGTTGCCAAGCAGGGTTAACGCTCTGGGTGCATGTGTTGACAAGAGCGTGACATGTGTTACTATGCAAGATGCATAAAGGAGAGCCATTGTCCTCTGGAGTGTAAACCCGCTCTGTCTCAATCCCTTGGTTAACTACTGCATCATCACCCAGATCATCCAAGGGCCTTCCGATCCCCACACCCTGGGATGTCGTTGTACCGAAAGCTCGACATATTCTGCGCCATTTTCCTTGCATCACACATCCCAGCTACGCTGATCATCGGCACGCAATGCGTGTTTCCTCGGGATAGCTTTCCCAGCTGGGCTCGACAGCTCCTGAGTTGGCATGTGACCACGAATGGCGATGCGCTGGTGCGACGGAGTGTGTTAGAATTGCATGCGGTTGGAAACTGTGCACATGGCACATTTCCATTAGCATGCCTGCCGGGGTTTCACATGCTAGCGCTGCACTGCATCCAACATTCACTGTTCATCCATCACCATTGCACTTGGTTGCCACCAAGCAAGCTGCCAGCCGCCCCTCGCTGCAGGTCGGTCAGAACCCAGTGTGGTTCTGGTCCTTGATGGTGTCCGAGGTGTTTTTCCAGCTGCCCTGCTTCCTGCTGCTCACCTACGGCCTCATAGCTGCGGTGCGTTTGCAAGAGCCCCAGCAGATGCAGGGGTGCACAGAGGAGCATGGAGTCAGGCAGTTGGCAGCAGCTGACATGACAGCGCACAGCGGCATGCGCTATTCTTTCGATGCTGCACGACGCGGCCCCACTCTGCTCCGATGCCTGCAGTGCCTCAGCTCGTTTGATTGCCAAGCCTGCCGTATAAGAGCGATACAGCAACACAGCGCACGCCAAAGGATCACAGTACAGCACGCCGGGAACTGGGCAGGAGACACACGCAATACAAAACGATTTCATCAAGCAATGGGGCACACATCATGACACCTTGCCATGGTGCCATATGCGTATCTGTGCGTGCAGCGCCCCTGGGCTCGCACACTGGCCCTGATCTATGCCACTCATGCAGCCACGACACTGCTGCCTATCCTGTCGGAGGTGGCTGTTGGGAGTTATAAAGGTGTGTGGTAACTCGCTAGGTGCTAGCCGAGGGTGGCCGGGTGGGCGGATGCCGTGCTTGCGCGAGGGCCTGTGTGGTGCTGCAGTCTGCACTGCAAAAGTCTAGTGTGCAGTCCTGTGGCACACCAGCCATCAGTATAGCACCTATGAGTACCTTGTACCTTGCCAACTGGGTGGTCATGGGTGCCTCATCCTCATTGGCTCTGATTGCTCCTGCTGCCCTCAGGTCCCGCGAGTGCCAAGCTTCTGGCCATGTACGCCCCCTACCTGGTGGTGCCTGTGCTGATGGTCTTGCGCTACGCAGCTGGGCCAGTGGGGGCGGCAGGCGGCAGAAAGCGTGTGAAGCAGCATTGATGCTCCCCAAGGGGCGGCCCATTTTTTACTTCTTTTGCTGGCCGGAGCTCGCTGTTGCGGCTTTGTGGGATGCACACACCTATGTGTGGTATATCTTGCGCACGCCCACTGTCGCCCCTGTGTATGCCCAAATACTTGAATACCTGGACCTCCCACCCCAGCTTATCTT
>BDCZ01000236.1:5228-20136 GCA_001662365.1 Chlamydomonas applanata | reverse complement strand
CGGAGGGCATGGGGCATTCAGGGATTCAGGCATACAGGTGCAGTGACAACACCACCACCACACCAGCAGGCTCAGCGGGCTGCAGGCACGACACGTGCTACGCGGGGGCCGGTGGGGGCCATAGGGCACTCTTGGGTTCAGTTGCACAGCCTGTGTCAGGTGTGTTAGGTGGCGATGCGCTGGGCATGGACGTAGTCGGTGGTGCTGCCCGCGAGCAGGCAGCCACGGCGAAGCAGTTTGTGTTGGGCATCAAGCAGGTGGGTCTGCCATCAGAACTGGTTGGTGGGGCTTGTGTGGTTGGGGCACGTGGCGACGCAGGCCGTTGCCCGTGCCACGGCCGCGTGAGCCAATGCATCTTGCTGTGGTGCCTTGTGGTGTGCATTGACTGATAGGGGCCCAACTTGGTAGGATGAGGGCATTCTTTTGTTTTTGGTAGCAGCAAGTGCTGTATTCAGCATGTTGTGTGATGAGTCATTTGCGCAAGTAGTGCAGGTACATGGCTCAGACATTTCATGTTTTTGGTGCACACCTCGCACTGCTTGAATGCTTGGATACCTGAATACATCATGTTGCAACATTACACCCGCCTGCGGGTAGCGGTGTGGCCCCCAGCCCCACATGTAAGAGCTGAAACCCGGGCCATCCAGCTGGGCGGGTTGGGGAACTGGGGTAGTCAGGCATCACTAGGCGGGGGCGCGCAATGCATTGACGTAGGCGCAAGTGCTGCCCCCAAGAACACAGCGCGGACAAGATGAACGCTCTCACAAGAGCAGCGCAGCCATGTCATGCAGGTAGGCGAGGGCGCGCAGGGCGTTGACATAAGCGTTGATTAAGGTTAAGGTTACACAGGGAAGAGCACGACGCACACCGAGGAAACAGCGCACGCGGCCTAGGCCGACCCCCCCTGCATGCCACAAGCACTTCAGACGCAGACGCACACGCACTCCGCGCCGCTCATTGATATACGCGCAGTTGCTGCCGCAGTTGCGCCCCCTAGCACGCAGCGACCAACAGCGCAGCCAAGTTAGACGTGCAGGTAGGCGGGGGTGCGCAGGGCATTGACGTAGGCGCTGGTCGGGCTGCAGGCCTGCATTGCATGCAAGCGCAATTGAAGCATCACCACCACACTAACAGGCTCAGCAATGGGCTGCACGCACGACAGTCCAGCAGGAGCCAGCGGGGGAGCCAACGGGGCTGGTCAGGGGGGTTGGGGAGTCAGGCATCAAAACTCAACAGCCCAGCATAGAGCATGGGCTTGAGTGCTTGAATGCTTGGATACCTGAATGCCACATGTTGATGTGTGTGGGAGGTTATCTGTTGGCTGATTCTGGGTGTTTCCCAGGCCGATCTGGGCACGTGTGCATTGTAGCTCATCGACACAGGCACAGGTGCTGCCCGCGACGTAGGCGCTGGTGCAGCCGCCAACAAGCAGGCAGCAGACACAACAGCGCAACCCATGTCAGACGTGCAGGTTGGCGGGGGTGCACAACGCGCTGACGCAGGTGCGGGTGCAGCCTTTAGGAGGCAGTAGGCCAATGATCACTGGCCCAAAGCCGCATGCCAACCTTGTGGCGCGCCATGTTGTTGCTCGCACCTGAGGATGCAAGCATGTGTCAACCCAACCTTCCTGCCTGCCTGAGGCTGTGGCACGGTGCCTGGCTGGCTGTGCAGAGCAATGTCCTACTGGATGACGCACGCGTCGACCGCCGCGGCTTCAACGCCAAGGTACGAGAGCAGCTGTACTGTACTGTATTGTACTGTAATGTATTGTACTGTACTGTACTGTACTATACTGTACTGTACTGCATTGCATTGTACTGCGATAATGACGCTGGTGGCGGTGGGCTGTGGGTGCGTGTGGCGGAGGTATTCCTGTTACTCCTCCTTGTGCCCCTGCATAGCTTACGCGTGTGGGGTCAAGCACAGCCATAGGGCACGCTATAAGGTGATTATGCATGAAACAGCGCAGGGTAGCATCATGCCAGAGGCTGTCCCCTGCCAGTACACAGAAGTACCTGTGTGCCAGAGCCGCACTTCTGTGGAACAGTGTGGTACAGCCGAGTGGCCACACCAGGTTAGCGTCTTGATCGAGCGAGCGTCATCATGCCGGGTGGTTCACCCTCTTCACCATGCAGCTCGCTGACTTTGGGCTGGCGCGCGTTGCGGTCAACAGCCGCCACGTCAGCGCTGAGGCAGGCGGTACAACTGCGGTACGTACAGTACCACACATGCATGTATTCACTGTCTGTGTGGTGCCTGTACTCTTTCTCTGGACCCTGAAGGCATCCTCACAACACTGTGTTGCAGACCTGTACTGACATCATTGTACTACTTCCCTCTGCTGACATGTGCTGCAGTACATGTCCCCCGAGCTGCTGTCACATGGCCGCCACTCATACGCGTCTGATATGGTGCGGGCTGCACAACTGACTGACTTTTGGCCAGACAGCCGCGCCCTGCTCCTGCCATGTCATGAAATGAGTGAAGAAGTAGCCCTTGCATGCTGGTGTGCTGCTAAGATGTTCCATGTCATGGGCGTACACACCCGGGACTGCACTTACCTCATCTTCTTATCCAGAGCTGAGGCACCAAACCGTACTGTCTGTCTCATGCACAGTTCTGTTGTACTGATGTACATTGTACTGCTCACTATGCGACGCAGTACGCATTCGGCGTGCTGCTTTGGGAGATGGTCACTGGGAAGCACGTGTACGCCGGCATGCGTGCCGTCATAGTGGTTATGGGTGTGCAACTGCACGGGCTGCGTCCCGAGTGGCCCTCAGGTGTCATGCCCGAACTGCAGCCCCTGTTTGAAAGGTGCGATGCGGCTAGTGCCTGGTACATGCGTACAGTACAGTTACACCAGTTTTCACGCCAACACGTGCATATGCATTTCTTCTGTTCCTTGCCCTCCTTCGGGCCCTCCCCCACGTTCCACCAGACCAGCCACAAGCTGGTGTGCACAGTGCACGACAATTAGGCAGCATTGATACTGCTGCCGTGCTGGAGACCGAGCAAAAATGCGACTGTCATGAACCGTGCTGTACTGCCCCACCTCATGGTACCGCGGCGTACCGCAGGTGCATGTCAGCTAATCCTGACACGCGGCCAACCGCTACCCAGGCAGTACACGAGCTGGGTAACCTGGAGGAGGTCCTGAGGCGGGACAGCAGTACAGCGCCCCCAGTCAGGACCCTGCAGGCGAGCCAGCCCCCTCTGCCCAGCTGATTGCGTGCGGCCCACATGCCAAGGGGGCACCAGTTGAGCATGCCAAGCAGGAAGACCTCAGGTGACCAGCATGTGCTGGTGCAGAATTGAAGGCAACGGAGGGAGAACTGGGCCTGGGGGTCAGGGCCAAGCATGAGCAGTACTGCATCGTGTGTGGTGCAGATGGTTGCTGGTGGCGGCATCCAAGTATAAAAGTGATGACGCCATGCATATCGTGATCTGCTTTTGCGGGCTAACACTGAGGGAATAAAGCTGCGGTGCGCCAAGGCGGAGTGGCATTACAAGCAGGTGGTCGCTGCACACAGCTGCAGCTGCAGCAGCAGCCACGAACGTACGTTGCTGTGGCAGTTGCATGGTGCTGCTGACACACATGCCATTGCATCAACGCATGAAAGGGGGCCCGGCTGCAAGTGGCCTGCATGAGTGGTCACAACATTCACAAGCAAGAGGTGATGGTTTGGGAGGATTGTGGACGTCATGAGGTGACCGCTGGCCCTATTGATTGACATGTGAACTTGTGAAGGCTCTGCTGGTGTGCAGGGGTTGGCTTATGAACGTCAAGATGATTGGTCTCATGCGTGGCTGGGTGGCTCATAACACGTCACATGTGGGGGCTTGTCTGGCAGGCAAATGATGGCTAATGACTGAAGTCAACCAACCATGCTGCTAGTTCAATGTTTGGCCACGAAAAGCAATGGTGGTGGTTATGTTGGGTCCAGGTGGCCACAGACCCTGTGGTCAGAGTGTGCAACACGTGCCCGCTGATGACCACTTAATCATTACATTTAGGGCCCATGATGACCACACTTCAGAGTGCTGGTAAATGGGCTTGACTGATATATGCTGATGACGTTGCTTGTTATGATGGCTGTGTGTCTGGCGATGGTTATGCACGTGTGCTCGTCAGGCACAATTGAAGAGCGGTTGGGTAGCAATGCACGCGTTGTGTTGGCTGTATGTGTGATGATGGCTGTGTGCGTGATGTGGCTGTGTGCGTGATGATGGATGTGTTTGTGATGATAGTGAGATTTGTGATGTGAGATGCAGCAGTGGTCACACCTTGGGCTGGAAGGGCCCTAGGCGAAGGATTGGGGGCACACAGCAAATAGCAAGAATGTGTTAAGAGGTATGATTCAAAGACACACGCACGTGCTGTTTCTTGAAAGAATCTAAGACATGAATGCCACAAGTCATATTGTCCCGAGGCATTGCAAAGCCGTCTTTTTATTAAAATATTACAATTTTTAAGCAGCCGTGTCTTATATGCCTCAATGCAAGATTATCTATTGTCTATTATCTATTGTCTAGCTGCAGGAATGTGTTATGATTATATTATTATTAGCTGCAGGAGTGACTTGCAGTAGCGTAATCAAATGTCGTCGGCTGGCTGATCAGTTGGCGCTGCTGGCTGCTGGCCCGTTTGTAGGTGGCGTTTTGCAGCTGTGCTGCCATGGCTGTCGATGGTGGCAGCAGGTACGGAGGTCGTCAATGCTTGTGTAAAGCGGTTGTTACACTTGCCGACTGCCTTGGCCAGGGTCACAGCATACACCCCCCGCTGGGTCCAGACCAGTGTGCAGCAGCAGCGCAGCACTCCATGACAGCTGTTGTTCAGCCAGCTTGTCAGCCAACCTGCCTGCCCGCCTGCCTGCTTTCCCTCCCCTCCTGCCACCCATTGCCTGCCAGCACACCGTCTTGCGCTCTTGCCAACCTGCCTGCCAGACCGCGTCAATCTGGCCGGGCGCCAAACCATGCCTGTTTGTGTGCCCACTACATACCTGTCAGTCCAGCTGTGCGCCGCCGCGCACGCGGTAGCCCTGGGGGACGCACCACGTGCCCAGCTGTGCCCCTGCTGCCCGCATCTGTGCAGTCGCTGGCTCAGTCAACGCCAGCACCTGCCCCAGTCAAGCGCAAGTGAGAGAGTGAGTGAGAGAGTGAGAGAGAGAGTTAGTGAGTGAGTGAGAGAGAGAGTTAGTGAGTGAGTGAGAGAGAAAGTAAGTGAGTGTTGGGGTGTTGGAGTGCTGATTGGTACAGCAACTATGTGTGCGTGTCACTTGTGGAGTGGTTATGAGTAAGTGGGTGAGAAAGAGAGGAAGTGAGAAATCCCAAGCGGCGCGCCAGCAACCCCCCACCCCTCACCTTGCTGTACAATGCGTCGTTGGTGGCGAGCATGGAGCGGTCAAACACGTTCCACGCGAGCCCATCAGTGGTGGATATCCGGCTGCATAGGAGATGCATCGCAAGAACAGCATAATAGCGACACTGGTACTAACTGTAAGGGCGATTGGATTGCTGGGAAGAGGCTGCTAAAGCCGTATAGAGATGCTTTTGTTGTCATGTTTTGGGGGCGGGCGGTAGGTTTTGCGGGTCTAGCAAAGGTACAGCACAGACGTGGCAGTGCAGTGCTGCAAAAACAAGCGTGTGCACACGCTGCAAGCCAAGCGCCTCTTGCCTGTCAGTGTATGGCACGTGTGTCTGGGCACGTCGCAGATTGTTTCTTTTGTCACCTGCCACAACGCTGTCACAGTCATATGGACGATCTGGTGACGGACTACAGCTGTTACAGTGGTCACGGCCGTGACGGTCACACCTACCCGCCTGCCTCCTCCACAATCAGCGCCCCCGCGGCAACGTCCCATGGCTTCAGGTTGTACTGCCAGTATGCGTCGATCACACCTGCAGTACAAATGTGACATATACGTGTCTTGCAACGTGCAGGGCACTGGGCATTGGGGCAAAAAGGGATCGAGGCCATGACACACGGGGCTAGTCGGTGAGAGGCCCTAGGAGAGCAGACCAGCTGCTGAGGCACAGCTGTCACTTTGCCTGCCAGCAACAGCCCTGCTAGTTCAAGTCCCCAGCAGGTGGCACCTTTGCTAGATTCAAAGCGTAGGACATAGCAGTCAATGACTGCCCTGGCTGACTTCTCGCTGCTAACGTGAAGTGCAGCGTGCACACAGTGTTTCCTGTGGTTGATTTTGTATGGCATGTCATACACTTCGGGGTTACCTTGAGCTGATACTCTGGTGCCTCCCCTGGACTGTTCCCTGGTCCATGTTTCTAACGCACCCATCGCCAGGTGGCAGCAGTTGGCGGCCGCCGCGCCTGACATGCGCACGCCACGGCTGTGCACCGTGAACTCACGGTACAGGTCACTCATCTGCTCCCATTGGTCCTCGTAGTACACCGCCTCAGTGGCCTGTTCAGGCAACGCCACAGAAAGTACAAGCTGTACACAGCTTGTACAACTTGGTACCATACTCTAAACAAAACAGGCTCGGGTTAGGTCTATGACAGACGTAGCGAAGGGCTGTAGAGGGTTTTGGTTGACATCTGGGACACCTGGGGACGTACCAGGGACGTACCCAAGGACATACCTTTGGGAACGCAGGGTCCACGTTTACTTGTACCCTAGTAGGGTTCAGGGGTCACGATTCAAGTTTCAGAGAGCAGGCAGCAGGCAGCCTGCATAATCCAATCAGAGCTGTCCAAGCGCCGTAGGCTACTTGCCGTGTTTGGATCAATTCTTAAGCATCTGTTCCCGGAAGCATCTGCTTGCCATGGCCAGGCGGACTTTGGGCAGTGATGTGTGGGTATCATTAGCGGCGGAGTAGCAGGGACTCAGGCCCAGAGCCCTGCCTCCCAACACCCTAGGCTCACAATATCAAAACCAGCCCTTGCCGCCCTCCTACAGCAGGTCTAACCCAGCCGTACGGCTATACAATAAGGTTGCACTATTAATCATAGCAGTACTGTGCAACTTGGTCACACTCACGATCACGGCGTCCCGCAGGTCCTTGGTGCGTGACACCACAAGGGGCTTGCCATCCAAGAATGCACCTGCACCAGCAGCAAGCCAAAAGATCGGGCACGAGAACACCCACTCCACTTATCCAGTGGTACACCCTGCCCACATAGGGTTCAGCGGCATAAGCGGCTGTTGTGACAGGTAAGAAGCCATCCGCTTTGCGACAGACGTGCCGCAGCTCCCAGGTGTTCCATGAGACATGGGCCCCCTCCTCAGCCTCTGAAGGGCGGCACCTTACACCCTGCTGTCCTGAGCCCTGCGCAGCCCCCATCCAATACTCTCGCCCTTGCCCCCAGCACGTTCTCCTCCTCCTCCACGTCCCTCAACCGTTCCTTCTCTCATCCTCTGCCCTGGCCCAACCTTCTACCCCTCACCCCCATTGCACTGTGCCCAGCACCTGTCCCATGTCCCCAACTCGACCTTCCCCTCCCTTTCCTCCAGCCTCTCCTCCTGCAATATTCACTTCCTCCTCACCTCCGTTGCGCAGCGCCGTGAACGTGCGTGGCCGCCAGTCGCCCACGCCGCCCGGCCCGCCCCCGATGAACTCAATCACGCAGCCAGCCACAGGCGTGGAGTGCCGCAGCACGCCCACGCTCACACAGAACGACTGGTAGCCTGCGGCAGCAGCCGGGTGTAGCAGACGATCAATATGGTAGCCAAACTCTGTGCAAGCGTCCTACGAAGGCACGTTCGCTTGTAAAGTAAACTGGTGCTGGATCAGCTACATTAATAGATTTTGTGCATCCACGTGTACCCAACCACACATCCAGGCCGCAAGAGTTAGCCCGGTGGCCAGCTGGTTGTGACGGTGAAGGCGCTGATGCAGGATGAGGTATGAAGCAGATGCAGTTGGCAGAACACACAGAGGTCGATGCAAGGTGAAGAGAACCATATCAATCAATGCAGACGTGCAAGAGTCCATGCCAAATGAACAGGAGCAGCAGCAGGCATCCCAGAATCCTTCACAGGCCTGGGATACAGCGTGATGAAGAATCAGACAGTGCAGCATCAACATGTGACAGCCCTGAGCTCACCCGTTGAGAAGTTGATGGTGCCATCTAGGGGGTCCAAGCACCACAGATACTCGCTGCTCACATCACCTTTCACACCCCCCTCCTCGCCTGTGCACAGAGCAGCACAGGGCGACAGCGCGCGGGAGCCAGCACTGACTTTACAAGTGACGGGCAAGTGGAAGGCAGCACACATGCACGCATTGTGCGCGCAAGGTGACTGAAGGGGCATGGCTCTGCACATTCTGGTAGTGTCACCGTAAGGATGTGGAACATCCAGGACGCAGCCCCAGGGCACCGTTGGTGGTTGGCACAATGCAGCACTTGCAGAATGGGAGCAGCCTGCACATGTTGTGCTGTGTTGTAAGACCCTGCCCACGCCAAAGCACACCGCATCCCATCTGCATGACTGACCACCCCTCAGTGCCTCCAGGGCCCAAGCCACCAGCTGCAAGGCCACCAGGCAGTTGCTGCAAGACCGTCTGTTGCAGGGCTACCAGCTGCAATGCAGGTGCTGCAGGGCAGTGCCCCACGCACCAAGGATGGCATGCTGGGGGAAGGCCGCCTGAATTACATCAATGATGACCTTCTCAGCTGCATGGTCTGTGTCTGCATGCATCACAACGACGGCCATGCACCAGGGAAACGCAATTCAGTCGTGTCAACCCCATGCATCACAGCACGGGCACGGCGCACGGTGCACAGCATGGGCACGGGCTCATTCAAGTAAAGCTTGACGGACCCAGGCCAAGCCTGCCACCCACCCGTCACAACATCGTTGCCGCACTTGCGGGACACAGCTTTGGGCTTGTTGGCTCCTGACAGCACGACCTGCAGGCCCAGCCGCAGGCAGCACGCAACATGGCTGCTGCTTCTTTTAGCATGAGCGGTACATCAGCATGCGCAGCATGCGCATGTCGCAAGAGTACTGCACAGCAGATGCGGGTGTGGTTCGTTGGGGATCTTGGCATGGGCCAAGTATGGTTCATGCTTCCCATCATTCACTGCTGTGCCCATGGTGGTCTGAGCTCCCACACTGGGGCTGCATGGCTGGGGTCCACCAGCTGTGATGATCTGTTGCTGTGCTACCTGTGCAGCCTGGGCTGTATGCCAGCAACATGCGCATGGTGGCACACTTTGCATTATGATGAGGGTGCATGCCATGCACCCGCTTCAAATGGTCAAATCAAGATGGCGGAAAGTACCCACCTCAGCACCCTTCTCCGCTGCTCGCTTGCAAACTGCGAGAAGCTGATCTGGAGCCACCTTCCCGGCTGCACTGCATACTTGCAGCGAGCGCCTGGATGTACGCAACGGGCGCGTTAGACGCCCCAAACGATGGGTCAGCATGTCGGCAATCGGTCTGACTGACCGATGCAAATTCCGACATGCTATCAAGATGAAGACACACAATAGTATGATGGGTGCGCGGCTGGCTGTCCAGGACAGCTGTGGCCTGATGCAATGTGCTCATCAGTGATCCTGCATCTTTGCTGGGCCCGGCCGTGTACACAGGGCAACGCAAAAAACAGGCACGGTCGTCGGCATGCGACAACACGGCACACTCTCCTGCGCAGCCTCCCATTCTGAGCTGCCACAGTCTTACATCGATTGATTTGGAGGCGCATTGTGATGCAGCACGAGGTGTGCTGAGGCAGCGCGGGCCGCCGCTGCTGCTGGTACCTTGATCTGCATGCTCTGCTACTTGGCTACTGTCATTAACAGGAAGATGAGCCCTGTGGACCTGCTGAGAGTGAGCACTGCATGCATGGTGGCTGACTGGCCCTTGACGTGAGCGCAGCTGCGGCTGACCGTGAAGTCCACACATGTGATGATGTGGCCTGTGGGTTCAAATGAGCACCTTCTGCTTCCTGCAGCTCGCAATCGCGCGTAAGAGGTGCATCGCATTTTAGCAACTGCTCTTTGCAAGTGGGTTCTCCAGATCGCGCTCTCTTGTACATTCAAACGTTCCAATGGAAGCAGTATGCAAACGAATTCAGGGTAGTGTAGGTGCTAGCTGCAGCTGCCTGCGGCTATTGGCGCCGTCTCGTCCATTCGCCCAACCTGTCACGAGTATTAGGGTTTCACATGTTTGCAGTCTTTCTCCCAAAGAGATCCTGCGCGAGTGTGCAAGCATTGGTGACGACACGTACTCGCGCGTGAACGCGCTGCATGCTGGTCTGCTGGAGAAGGCTCGCGAGGAGCGCCTGCTCCCAGTGCTGCATCATTTTCTGAGCTTGGGCCTCACGTCGCAGGAGCTGCAGCTGATACTGCAGCGGCACCCTCAGGTGCGTGGTCAACCATGTGAGGCCATGCTGCGCGGCGCGTGCGTGCGCCAATGCGGCTCCATGTTCACGGTGTCAAGGAACAGACAGCGGCTGGCATTGCGTGCTGTGCAATGTGTGTGCCCAACGGGTCTGAGACCAGCAGGCCCTGGCTGTGCAATGTGGCTGCATTCCAGCCAGGCCCGTTCGACTCCTGTGCACCCAAGTGAGCTGACGAGAGTTATCCGCTCGGCATACCTGCTGCATCTGCCACACAGCACGCCCACGCAAGGTCAAACCCACCATGGGCCCGCACCATGCAGGTCTTCACATACTCGCTGGAGGATGTTCTGGATGTGACAGCATTCCTGCAGCAAGACGTACAGCTGTCACCAGAAGACTTGCGCACAGTGGTGAGAGCTGTTCAGGGTGCTTTGTGGGCCTGAACTCCGTGAACTGCTTCATGAGTCCCACATCAGCCTGCTGGGGAGCCCCAGCGCTTGGCCCCAGTGCTTGGGAGTTGGCCTTCTCCTCTTGAGCAGCTGCCAGCTGGCCTGCTGGGCGAGCACATGCATGGACATGCCGCAGGCGGTCAGGCGATCGTGTGCGGGGTCACTTTTGTTTGTCTATGGCACAGCTGGAGGCTGCGGCACAGCAGGCAGCTGCCACGACTGGTTCTCTCCACCTGCGCTCCTGATCACCACCAACTCCACCTAGTCAGAAACACTGAAACAGCACAGCACAGTACAGTACAGTAATTCTTGTTCCAACAGTCCTGCTCCATCGGGTCACTGCAGGTCACGCGCTTCCCCGCAGTGTTCTCCTACTCGGTCAAGGGCCACCTCCGGCCACAGGTGTGCCCCTCCCCCACAATTCCACACCCCTGCCCCCCAACACCTTCACCTCCACCTGCTTTGCCACCGTTGAGCACTTCATCCCCTGCTGCATTCCCCTGCTGCATTCCCCTGTAACCTGCTGCTGCCAGATGGCAGTCACGCACTGCGGCAACATGCCAACAAGCACGCCACCCCACTCATGATGTGCATCACACGGACCAGTGTGATCGCAACCTTGGAGCACACTGCCGTTGTTGCAGCTGGCGTACCTTGCATCCCTGGGTGTGGATGATGCCGCCTCCGCCGTGCGCAGCCGGCCGCTGCTACTGGGAGAGGTGCGGCTACTGTTGCCAACCCTTCTGCAACCTGTCTCTGCTCTGCCATGGCGTGAGGCTTTCACAAACCATTCCGGTGCATGTTTCTGGATGTACGGTAGTGTTATCGCCAGTTGCTGCGAGCACGAGCGCGCTGGGCGTGCTGTTGCCACTCAACTGTGAGACTGCTGCCATGTGTGAGATGTTGCTCCTATGTGCCTGCGTTCTGGAGAAGCATGAGCTGCTGGAGTCTGCAAGCCACATACCTAAACCCTCCATCCAAAGTACCAATCCTTCATCCAAAAACACGTGGCCTGGGCTGCGCAGGGCATCGAGACCGTGATCAAGTTCCTGCGCATCTGTGGCGTGCCCCGCCGCCAGGTCGCATCACTCATCCGCTCCTACCCCATTGGTGCGCCTGCGCCTGCGCTGGCCGAGGTGGCGCACCCTACCCCACCCCACCCCACCCCAAATAAAAGCCCAACGAGCGGACCAGCAAACAGCTGACAGACCCTTGAACAACTATTTGTGCACGAGTGTTGCTCGCAGTGCCCCTGACCTTGCTTGATAGCCCACTGTGCGGCATGTCGCTGAAACACGTGCCGCAAAAATGGGAAATCCTGATTCGGCCACCTGCACCAATCTGTGCTTGACCCCACCGCGTGCCCTTGTGCCCTCATGCCTGCAGACTACTGCTGCCGCTTCATCTTCTCGAGTGTGCACACCACCCCCCAGGATAAGGGCAATGGCCGCACGCCCCAGTCTTGAAGGGCCCAGGCTCTCAGCCAGACTAAATCTGTGGAGTTGTCGACTACATACTGCCTGGCCTTTCCCTCGGCCTGGTGTACCTTTCCGTGACGTACCGGCGAGAGGCATGGAGTACCGGCAGTACAGCTTCTTGGCCGTGTTGCCAAGGCCAGGCGGCACATGGCTGCTCAGCAGTATGGAGCAGTGTCTGATGCTGCACTCGCTGCTGATGTGTGATTTCCTTTGTACCATCCTTGTACCACAATCTTGACGCATGCAACCAGCAATACACCGGCAGATGCCGCCCATGCAACCTGGTGCACACACACATGGGGCACAGGCGATTGCTGAAGAGCATGCGGTGTTCTCGTTAAGGCATTGATTTCATGATTGGTCTGCTGCAGGGTTGAGTTGCTGGTAAGGCCGGATGAATGGCTGACATGCCTGCATGGCTTGTTGGCTGGTGGATGGTTGCCTGCAGATGCTGCTTGCCGCTCTCTGCCCTCTCTTCCTATGTTGGCTGGCAGCGCGCAAGCCTTTATGCCCAGACTGTGTGGCTGATGCGATGCACCAGCAGGCTCTGTCCACTTGCCTGGGAGGCTCATGCCTGTGCTGTAGCAATACCCCTGTACACTAAGCTCTGGTTTTTGCAGCGGCACGTGGCAACAGCTGTACGAGCAACCTGTCCATCATGTAACACGGTGTTGGTGTGTGACTTGACGTCCTGCCGCTATACAACAGCCAACGCTCCCAACTACACCCAGCCGCCGCATGCAGCCGTGAGCAAAACATGCTGAGTTACATGCAGAACTCCCCACCCACAGCTGCAACACTGCTTAGGTGCTGAGACGCGCAGCTGCAACACTCCCCGTCCAAATACAGCTGACGGGGGACGTGCTGTGCAGCACCCTGGTGGGCACCCCTTGCTGCCAGCTGCTGGGAGGCTGCCAAGACGTCACGCATCAGAGTCCATCATCACCCGCATCTGCACACGCGAGGAAGCATGCCATCATGCGCGTTGCTGACATCATAAGCCGTCGTCATCTGCGCCCGCACGCAGTAGCAGCAGCAGGGGCAAGGCGCATCACTGGCAATGGCCCCACAAGCTCAAACCCTTCAAGACAACAGTGCAACTCAGAACAGGCAATGGGGCAGAACTGTGTGCGGCTGATGGCTTCGCCATGGCGCTGTATTGGCGCTGTATGCTGTGTGGCGCGCGTGCTGCACATGGGGTGCGGGCGCCATGCAGGCTCCCAATCCCAACCTGCACGGACTCACCAAGTGCAAGCTGCAGTAATAAACTGCGCTGGTAGGTGGCCATGCTAGCAATTGCTGCCAGAGGTAAGCTGCCCAAGGTGGGGCTCCCGGCGCTGAGTAATCGCGGAGCGATGCTGGAAACTAACGAGGGGGTACCCACTAGCCTGCGGCAAGGTGTCGACCACGCATGTTTGGTCAGGTGATGCGTTTGTGCTGGGCGTTCAGTGGTCATGTCAGCTGCAGGAGCAGAATCAGCCCGTCTCAGCTAGGGCGATGGGCTGATCCCGTGCTCGGCACTCACCCTTGCGCCATGGAAGCACCTAAGCTGTGCGAACCCTGGTGCGCCAAAGCCTGCAGAGCTGGCAGGCAGCGAGACAAGCTTAATAACCGAGACATTTTCTTGTGACAATCAATGCAGCAGCTTTTTTCAGCTAGATATGAGCTGGCAAGTGAGGAGGAATGATCAGACCCTTTGCCATGCATACCACGCCCTGCCATGCCTCGTGCGGCTATAATCCCCCTGGTGTGTACAGCTGAAATGTCGAATCCAGTACGCATTTGCTTTTCCGACGTGGGTAATGGTGGTGCTATATGTTCATCTTAATCCAGGGCCCACTGGGGTTGGCACGCAATGTGGCCACTGAATGCACTGCAACACTTCTCGCAGATTGATGGCACCATCATGCATGACCCGCTGGAGCAAGACCGGGTGCGTGGGCATGCAGTGCATGCGCAGCTGTGCATTGGCCAGATCCGGCATGTACTTGACTACTTGTGCGCAACCTTGCAAGGTGGCACACAGCATGCGCACAGCCCCAGCACTCCCTGGCACCAATTTTGCATGGCCTGGAATGATGCAGCGCAGAGCTTGCGCAGATCTGCACACCAGCCGATGAATATCATAAATCGGGCAGCATACACCCTGGCATACACCTGAGCATACACCAGCATGCAGATTGCTATTGAGCCGAAAGATGAGATCGCCCATTACCGCTGTCAGCTGTGCTATCTTGTACCCAATTAACATTGGACGGTGCGTGGGTACCTGTGTGATGGCTTGCCAGGACACTGCGCTGCTGGTGACACCGCCATCGGCAAGCGGCCGCCAAGGTGCCATCTCCGCGCGCACCATTCAGCAGGTACCTGCTGGTAGCGACTATGAGCTACAGTGCCGTGCCTGCTAACTATTGTATGATCCACAAAGACTGTTATAACAATATAAGATCATCGTTCAAGAAGTAACCAACCACCAATTGAGGAAAGTAACAGAAACAACCGTGGCTCGCTGAAGCATGAACTCACCGTGTTATCATGACCGTCAATGGAACCAAACACCCCCACTCTCACCCCAAACCATTGCTCAGATCGCGGAGCTGCGGTCACACGGCGTGATGTTCGTGGTCATCACCGGCGCACGCTTGTCTACCCTGCTCATGCGGCTCGCGTA
>BDCZ01000235.1:81552-97185 GCA_001662365.1 Chlamydomonas applanata | reverse complement strand
CCCGCCCCCCCAGGACGGCAACATTGTCATCTACGACGTGCTCCACTCCGAGACGGTGGAGGTCATCGCAGCACACCAGAACGGCCCCTGCCGCTGCGTGCGGCTCAACCACGACAACAGCCAGGTCCTGTCCTGTGGAGCGGATGCAAAGGTCATTCTGTGGGACTGGCGCAGCCGAACTGCAGTCCGCATCTACTCGGGCCACTTCATCTCCATCGGCGCGTGCGACATTGCGTTCCAGGTGGGGCTAAAAACAGGGGGCTACGAGTCCAGGTGTGTGGGGACACTAGAACTGCCTCAGATCACGGATATCTACAGGGTATCTGCAGGGTCATTATCTGCACCCTGACGCTGCATCTATCTTGTATCAACCCGGGGCCGCCAACCCCAGCACCAGTCAACCCATCTGCTCACCACCCACACGCCCACATCAAGTACTTGCACCAGCCAACTCACCAACCATCCAACCAACCAACCGCACCAACCAACTCACCAACCAACCACCAACGGCACCAACCACCGAATCACCAATCAACCAACCACCAACCAACCACCCAACCGCCCACACCCGCAGGACAACCGTGTGGTGAGTGGCGACAACCACGGCATGATCAGCGTGTGGGAGAAGGACACGGGCAACACGGTGCAGACGCTGCCGCTGGCGCACACGCGCGCGGTGCTCTCCGTCTCCGTCTCGGCGGACGGATCCACCGTTGCGAGCGTGGGTGCAGATGATAAGGTGCGGCCCGTCCAAATAGCACGATCATTAGCCCACGGTCCCCTGCTCCCCTCTCCAACAGTCCCCGGTGGTTATTGCCCTTCCCGCTTCCTCGATAACAAGGCGAGACACACGAACCAAAGACAAAGCCAGCTGGCTGACGAATGGAAAAGCAACTGCCTCCTGCCCTTGAACCCCACCACCCACCACCAAACCTTGCTTTTGCCCTGTGCCCCAGACCCCATGTACACAGTCTAGACCCACCACCCACCACAAACCCCGTCCACCCCGCCCGTCCCTCTGCAGGTTTCCATCTGGGACGTGGACGCCGGGGTAGAGCTGGTCAGTCTGACAGCCGCCATTGAGTCGCACCCGCTGTTCTGTGCCTTCTCTGCGGACGGTTCCAAGCTGGCCGTGACGGAGTCGAACGGCTCAGTCATGGTCTGGAACACCGTGGTGGGCTGCCAGTGGTACCAGATCCCAGGGGCACACCGCGGGAAGGTCAACGCGTGCGCGTGGTCGTTTGACTGCCGGCGGTTTGTAACCGCCGGCGCAGATAGTGTGATGGCGGTGTGGGACGCGGAGAGCGGCGCCCCCCTGCAGCGGTTTCCTGTCAAATCAGGCGCCCTCACGACGGTGGCGGTTTCTCCCCAGGGGCAGTACATCGCGGGCGGCAGTACGACGGGCACGCTGTCGGTTGTCAACCTGGCGGCCGCGGCGCGCATGGTTCCGGAGCCGTCATTCCTGTACCACTGGCTCAGCTCGAAGGAGCCGAAGCAGACAGCGCCCATGTACATGCGCCTCCTGGCTACGCACCCCCACCTCGCGAACATGCAGGACGCGCATGGCTGGTCCCTCATCTCCCATGTGGTGGCCAAGGGTAATGCCACCGTGGCCCACATGGTTCTGGATTCGGCAGCGGACGGCTGCGGGGCCCTAGGCCTCATCTCCGCAATCCCCTTTGCCATCCAGACCCGGGTCAAGTACACAGAGCACGAGGACGGTTCAGAGGCAGGGGATGGCACAGAGAAGCTGTCGATGGCACAGCGCATCCAGTCGGTCTCTCCCAACACAGGCCACCACTTGGGCCAGAGCGGCCGGCTGCGCGCGAGCAGCTCCAAGTCGTTCAGCCACCAGCGGCGCAAGGAGGGCGGAGGGCTGGGCCACGGCGGCGTGCTGCCCCCAGTGGTGCGTGTTCAAACACTGCGCAGGCCGGGCGGGCGGGCGGACCAGCTGCTGCTGCCGCCGCCGTCAACTGCCTGCCGCTTCCTGCTGCTGCTCCTGCTGCTGCTTCCTGCTGCTGCTGCTCCTGCAACTGCTGCTGCTGCTGCCTCCTGCCTCACCAGCCCACACATTACAGGCTCCAGCATGCAGACAGGTGCCTCAGCTGCCTCTGAGGGTGACATCAACACATTCTGGCACATCCTGTTCATCAACCCTCCTGTTCTTCATCATCCACCGGTTTCGGCTTTCTGATGTGCAAAGAAGCCCACTCATTGAGCCCATCAATTGTGTGATGTCCGTGATCTCCATGACCTCCTTGATGATTTCCTGTGACATCCTGCGTGACCCCTGTGACAGGTTGGCTCGGAGGACGGGGACCCGGAGCGCATGGCTGCTGACCTAGACGGCGGGGGCGTGCAAAAGAGTGGCAAGAGCATCACACAAGCGGTCAAGCGCGTGGCCGTCGAGCTCTTCACTGAGAAGCGTGACCTGGACCACATGGAGCTCATCATGAACAACGCGCTCGCGCTCGCGCTCAACTCGAGGAGCTCCGAGTGCGTGCAGGTGGTGCTTGATGCTGCGGCCATGTCCAAGGTCTCGTGGGGCTCGTATCACGCGATCACGGATATGATCCCCTCCCTGGCAGTACGCTACCCCTACATGTGCTACCAGTTTCTGGCTCAGCTGGAGCTGGTGGCGCTTGGTGACCTGGAGGTGCCTGTGGCAGTCATCCGGGGGCTGGACCAAAGTGTAATTCGTACTGCCCCCATCTTCACCAACGTGCGCAACCTGTGGCAGTCACACCTCAAGCTACATGAGGTGCGCGGCTGCGTCACGGTCACGGTCACGGTCCTTGTGGGAGTGATCAAGGGGGAGCAGTACGGGGAACTCGTCCCGGCTGCCAGCCATCTTGTTATTTTTGTCATCAGCTGGTTTCGTTTGGTGCACTGCATGGCATGCAGTTCCGGGACCTTTGCATATGTCGCCAGTCAGACCCTGCCGCTGCTGCGGGCACACGTTTTAACGTTCTGTACCCTGTGAAAAAAAAGGTTTAGCTGTGGTGGTACTACTGCGGCCACTCTTTGCCTGCAACCTCCCTCATTGCTGCACCGTGCCGCGGCCGCCCACCCTCATCCACAGGTGAAGCACGGGCCCCAGCCGTACGCGCACGTAAAAGCGTCGATGGTGCGGCTACCCTTTGCCTGCTCCATCGGCCGCGAGTCACTCCTGCAGACGCTCGTGGAGAGTGACGTGCCTGTACAGGCATACGGCACGCCCACGCTGCGCGCCGTGATTCGCCACAAGTGGAGGCTGTACGCGCGGTCAAAGCTGACTGTGCGCGCGCTCATCTACTTTTTCTACTGCCTCACCTTCACCGTGTACGGCATCCTGTACTCCATGGTGCGTACCGCCCCTGTGTACCACCAATGTACTGTGTATTGCCGTTGTGTACTGCTGCTGTGTATCGCTGCTGTGTGCTGCTCTTTGTACTGCCGGGCTCCGTCTTCAGATTATACTGCCACAGCTGGTTTGGCTGACTTGGCTCACAACCCAACCCACATCCTGAACAACTCCCCTCATGCCACCCCATGCGCCTCCATGTCCCCATGCCTCGTGGCATTCCATTCCATGCATCCCCATGCGCCCTCACGTGCCCCCATGCAACTCCATGTGCGCCCATGCACCCCCATGCATCCCCATGCGCCTACAGGAGGACCACACGCTGTCCCTGAAGGAGTACTGGCACAGCGGTGCGCGTGGGCGCTTCCACCTCGTGGCAGATGGCTACCTCGCGCTGCAGGCCGCATGGTACGCGTACGTGGAGCTGAACCAGATCTGGGCCATCGGCCTCATCATGTACCTCAAGTCGGCATGGAACTCGCTCGACATCACGTCAATCACGCTCATGCTCGTCATCGTGCCGTTCCATTTCGCGCGCTTCGCGGACGAGCCCGGATCCGCGCTCGGCCCCATGATTGCGTTCGAGGTCGTGCTCACGTGGTTCAAGGTGCGCGCAGGGGACTGAGGGGGAGCTTTCAAGGGGCTGGGGGGACCAAGCCAAAGGGGCAAGGTGTGCTAAGGGCTGGGTGCATCGGTAGTCCAAGGCGCAAGGGGCCGGATGGTCACGAGGTGGTTGGTCCGTGTTTCTGAGAGGCAGTCCAGGTCAACGCTTGGGGCCTCTGGTCAACGCCTTGGGCCCCTGGCCCGCTGCTGCACAGCTGGCGCCCCCACTCCCACCAGCAACCCCTGCTGCCACTGGCTGGTCAGCACCCGCCGGTAAAACGCCTGCACTTGCATCCCCTTTGGCCTGCGTCTCGTCTGCAGGTCTTTTTCTACGCGCTCGCGTTTGAGCCCACGGGGCCCGTGGTGCACATGGTGTTCCAGATCTCATATGCTGTGCGCTCCTGGGCTGTCCTGCTGTTCATGAACATCGTCGCGTTTGGCACGGCACTGCTGGTGCTGTTCCAGTATACGACAACAGACGACTCGTTCATGTGAGCGCAAATGCGGCGCTGCTTCGATCTCTGCAGCAGGCATTTCTCGATCTCAGCAGCAGCGCTGCTTCGATCTCTGCAGCACATCCCGGTTTCCTGCAGTTGAATGGCTACTGATGGCATTGCTGCATCTCACGCGCTCCCCAGCGCACCTGCGCCTGCAGTGATCTAAGCCTGAACTCAGCGCATCTGTGCCTGCAGTGATCTAAGCCTGAACTTAGTGCACTTGTGATGTAAGCCTGCAGTGATCTAAGCCTGAACCCTGTGCACCTGCATCGATGGCTGCAGGGACTTTGGCAAGGGCATCTTCACGCTGTGGAACGCACTCTTTGGCGTGTTTGACCTGTCCTCGATGCTGCATGACGGCGAGTGGCGCCAGCTGGCCATCATCTTCTTTTCCGGCTTCCTCTTCCTCTCCAACGTGTGTGGGCTGCTTGGGATGGGCCTGGCAAACTTGGGGCTTTGGGGGCAGGCATCTCATCCCACTGCTCGTCCCTGACCCGCACTCCCTGCCCTCCCTGCCCTCCTGACGTCCCTCCTGCCCCCAGCGCTTGTCTATTGGACCCCCCCAGCACACCTGCACACCGCCCCTCCTCTCCTACCCAACACGCACACCCACCCACTCACACACACCTCCCACCTCCCCCCGCCTGCAGATCGTGCTGCTCAACATGCTGATCGCGCTTATGCGCGACATTTACCAGAAGGTCCGCGACACGGAGCAGGACGTGTTCCTACGCGGCCGGGCACAACTCATCGTGGAGGTTGAGACGCTGATGTCAGCGGCCCAGGTGGAGCAGTACGCCCTCATGCCCCCGTACCTCCACATGCTCACGCCAGTACAGCGAAAAGTGCACAACAGTGACTCTTTAATGGGGCGGCTGGACAGGCTGGAGGCCCTCGTACAGCACTCGCTGGAGCAGCTCGCGAACCTCATGCGGGGCACCGGTTTCAACCCAGCATCCAGCTTGGCAGCTGCTGGGCTGAGACGGGCGGAGGGCGCCGCCCCCTTAGTTGTGACCAACCCGGATGGCAGCAATGCACTGCCGCCGTCGGGGGGCATGATGGGCGGTGGTATGGGCATGATGGGGGCCGGCATGGGCATGATGGGTCCCATGGGCCCCATGGGCATGATGGCGGGCGGCGGCTACGGCGGCATGGGCGGCGGCATGGGCATGATGGGCCCCATGGGCATGATGGGCATGCCGGGCATGAACGGCGCCAACGGCATGCCCGGGGGTATGGGCGGCATGGACCCGATGATGATGGCGATGATGGGGGGGGGGGCTGGCATGATGGGGGGGCCGCAGCTGGGGCCTGATGGCCAGATGATCCCTGGGCCCATGTTCCCAGGCATGATGGCTCCAGGCATGATGGGGGTCAGCCCCATGGGCGCCATGGTCATCGACCCCTCCACCGGTCAACCGGTCAACCCCGCGGACCCCATGCGGCTGTTGCAGGTCACTGCACAGAAGCTGCAGGAATCTGACTCGCAGCTGCCCGCGATCCTGCGCCAGATCGACCGCCTGCAGCGCACGATCAACAACCAGGAGATGCGCATGGAGGGCGTCGTCATCGTGCTGCGCGACATCGAGAACCTGCTCCGGAACCAGCAGCCGGTGATCATCCACCAGGAGGCGAGGCCCGCACCCCGGCGTGGAAATGTGGGCATGAGTGAGGCTGAGCTGGAGCAGGAGGTCAAGCGGCTGCTGGGCAAGGCTGAGGGCCGCATCTGAGGCAGCTGCGCGAAGGTAGAGCGCTGAGCATCTGAGGAGGCTCAAGGAGGCTTGAGGAGCTCTGAGCATCAGCAGAGCCACGAACGCCTCCTGCCGGCGGCAAGGGCGAATTATGCAGGCTCAAGTTCAACAGCCGGCAGGCGCACGCATAGTACGCCTGCCTGCCTGCCACATGGCCTTGTTGCTGCAGCCTGGTGCAGCAGCCGGGCCTGGCGGTGTGAGCAGGCATGATCTGGGGTACAGTGTGTTTCGGCATTTGGGGCGGGAGGGTGGGGGGTGGCGTGGGCCGTGGGGGGTGGGGGGCGTGGCACGTGCGCAGACTATTGCATCTGCACACGAGCGCGATATCGCCGATATGTCAGGAGTTCAGGGAGGAGGGGGCCGGCACAGCGCATCGTACGATTCGTACTGCTTGCGAGTTGTAGTGCTCTTTTGGGAGCCGAGTATGTATGTCAGACTATCGGGCACGCAGGGATGCAAGGTTGATTGCCTCTGGATATCTGGGGCTTGCCTGCAGAAGGACTGCTTGCTTGCTGATGGGGTGGGCCCAACAAGCTATGTGCTTGCTGAGGGAGGGGGGTTGCTCTACAAGCTGTGTGGTGTACATAGTGACCTCACATACGATCTTTACAGATCCCAGTTGATTCAAGCCGATGGTGCTCGTGGCGATGAGGGGGGACTTGGGGGGGTGGGGGTGGGGGTGGGCTGGGTGTGCACCCAACCAAGGCACTTCTCAGGTCTGCCTGGATGTCTGGCTGGTTGGCTGTCTGACTCACTGTTTGGCTGGCTGGCTGACTGCCCAGGTGTTGATGGGACACACAATTGCATGGTTCACACCACAGGAGAGGGGAAGGGGTATGAGGGGTGGGGGGAGGCTCGAAGGCTTGCGACCGTTGTCTCTTGAAATCTTGATGTTTAACTGGTGATGTGGTGATGGACTGCACAGGTATGGACTGGGGCAGTTTAGCTGCAGGTAATTGTCAGAGGCTCTCACACTTTTGGCCGCCATGAGGGCCAGGTGTGACTGTGCGTGTATGTGTAACGGAGTACGGTTCCTGTATTGCTCATGTGCACATGCACATACTTGCACGGTCTGCACGGCATGCTGCCGACTGAGCAGGGTCGCAGTTGCATGGCGTGGGCGGCATGCCATGCAGTGGCCATGCAGTGCACGTGTAATCTGCTCCTGAAACAGTGTTGACGCTCACGCCCACGCCATGTGTCAAGCCCAGCTCAAGCTGCCCTGTTGTCCTACGCAGCCCTGGTCAGCTAGCTGGTGCCTCGACACTGAAACCAGCCACCCACCAAGAGGGTACGGATTTAACCAACCAATACAGGATTTCAGTTTGTTGTAACCAACCAACCACCAACCACCACCCCTGAGCCGCACCAGCTAAGCTCTCATCCATGCAGTTCACTTGCGCAGCTGGGGTACACAACCTCCAGCCACACTGTCCATGCCTATCCACCTGCCTAATGCTCCTCCCCCTGTGCTTCCCCCCTGTGCTTCCCCCCTGTCTTCCCAGCCCAGCACTGACTGGGCACTGCTGACCACTTGCTGCCACCTACTGGTAGCTCTGGGAGCCTCAGCACAGGGCCAATGCTGCAGGCAGGCCAACAGACCCAAGGGAAGGAACCCCCCAGTGCCCCAGCATGTAGTGCCCCCAGCTCGTAGCGCCCACAGGTTGCATCACAGAATCCCCAGCTCTCACGCCACCTCTCACGCCTGTCACTCCAAGTCACGGCTCGGCGCCATCCCCTTTCAGCTGCTCCCAACCGCTCCCAGCTTCCTCACAGCTCTTCCTCCTCCTCCTCCTCGTTTGCACCCAGCTTCTCAATCGCCGCCTTGATCGCCCCGGCGTCCGCAGATGAGCAGTGGCGTGCGAGGGCGGCCTCCAGCGCCGCCTGCGCCGCGCGCAGGTTCCCCAGCCGCTTGTGCAGCTTGCCCATCTGCGGTTGCGCGGTGGTTGGCGGTTGCTAGCGGTGGTTGACAGTTGGGGTTGGAGTTGGAGTTTGTTTGGCGGGTGAGCAAGGGATCAGCAGGGGTTGGGTTGGGCTGGGTTGGCGGTTGGGTTGGCGGTTGGGTTGGCAGTTGGATGGCGGTTGGTTTGGGTGGGGGTGAGGGTGGGGGAGAGCAGGTATTGGGCGGCAGGGAATACACTGGAAGGGACATCACTGAACATGAGCCAGACGCAGCCATACCCTGTTGCAAAACAACAATCACCTCAACCACGTAAAAATAAACCCACCACCACCACCACCGCCCACCGCCACCCCCAAGGCACTACATGGGTGTAGCGTACTGCCGGCGCACCTGGAAGTACACCGACGCCTCCCCAGGCACTACACCCGCCAGGGCCTCCATCTCGCCCAGCGCCGCGGCCACGTCTCCGCCCGCCGCCAGCACGCATGCGCGCTCGTACCGAGCCAGCGGGTTGCGCGGGTCCAGCTCGATCGCCTCCTGCGGGCGGGTGAGGGGGTCGGGGGGTTGCATGGGGTCGCCTGCATGCATGAGCTGAGTGAACAGCCCGCATTTGCCTCGTCAGCATGTGGTGGGGATGTTTGGGGGTGGCGGGTGCGGGAAGTGCGGGGGGGTGGGGGATGGGGGGTGGGGGATGTCCCCCCTTGCATGCAAGGGGGATGTCCCCGCTCGCATGCAAGGGGGATGGATGCAGCCCTTCCAGCAGTCCCCACGGTTCCGTGTCTACTGCATCGTACACAGCAGCATAGCCCATGGCGTGTGTGGAACACGCCGTCCGCAGCGACAGCCGGCAGCTGCACACCCAAAGACCAACAACAAGGCCGAGGACCCAACGACCGCAAGCTCAGACCCAGGACCCAGGAAAAGGACCAGCGACAAGGACCAACAACAAGGACCAGTAACAAGGCCCAAGGGAAAGGACCAAGGAAAAGGACCAGCGACAAGGCCCAGTAACAAGGACCAAGGAAAAGGACCAGCGACAAGGACCAACAATAAGGACCAGTAACAAGTGAAAGGATTCTCGCACCTGCAGCTTGGCGAGCGCCTTGTCAGTCACCCCCTGCTTTGCGAGCGCGATCCCCGTGTAGCACCGCAGCACACTGGAGCGCGGGTGTACCGCGGACGCTTGCCTAAAGTGGCACAGCGCGACGTCGTACTTCTCCTGGCGGAAGTAGATCTGGCCCATGCCGTACCTGCGGCAGTACAGCCGGTACATCGCACAGCGGTACATATCTACTTGCAGCAGTACTGACCATCATGGCGGTACACACCATCACGGCGGTACGCACTGCGGCGGTACAGTGTGTTGCTGCGTTGGTATTGCTTGAGCAAGTAGTGGGTCACACTTGAGCCTCCCAGCCAGACCCACATGGCGTTGTAGTGCCGGCCGTCGAAGCGCAGCGCATTGCGGTAGCACGTCAGAGCCTTGTCAAAGTCCTCGTTGGCCGCATACTCGTGACCCGACAGCGTGTACGCGTAGCTGTGTGTGTGGAAAGTGATGCGAGAGGGTGTGGGAGAAGTTTGCAAAATCGGTGTGAGAGGGTGCAGGGAAAGTGTGAGAAACGGGTGTGAAAATGTGGGTTGTGTGGAATACTTGTGACCATGTGACCCGGGGGCAGACAGAATGGGGCAGCATGGTATCCATTGGATCCAGTGGGCTGATGTACATCAACGACCACAGCCGCAGGGAGACGAGGCATGGCAAGAACACATATCAGAGCAAGGGCAAGTTGGAGAAGAGGAAGATAAACCATGACATGGACATGAAGGCCCCCCATCAGGCAACACCCCAGTAAGCCCCACGCACGTGAAGGACGCCCCCCCCACCCCCCCCAGGCCCCGCCTACAACACACAAAAACCTGACTAAACATCTAGAAGTATATATATACTATATATATGAGGAGACATGCCCAATTCCATAAGGTACCTTATTCCATAAGGTCTGACTTTTGAGGCCCACAGGCTTGCATAGGCTGGGCGCCATGCAACGAGCTCTTACACCATGCTGCATGCCCATGTCCCCCATGCCTATGCCAAGTTTTGGGTCCAGGCACCCAATCCTTGAAGTTCTAGCATCAGAATTCTACCAGTTTTTTGTGTAACCCTAGTGGTGGGCTGTAGGTGGGCCACCTATGGATTAGCTTTTCTCTGGCATGCCTGCGTGCCTGACTGTCATCAAAAGCGCTATGGATAGCTGTAAAGGCAATTTCCAATGCTACGTAGACGATTGTGTGCAGCGCGCAATGCTGACAACGTTCCAGGTCGATTTGTACTGCTTGTACTCACACCCTTATAACGCTTCTCACCCCAGAGCTCCATTTCGCCACGGAGATCGCCTATAACAAGCCTACGCTCCTATTATATACGTAAATATCGTTAGCCAAGCGTGAAGCTCCGCGAGGTGGGCATTTTAAAGTTGAAAGCGAGGGCCTGAGTCCACGGACCTAAGGAGACGTAGAAACACGAAAAACAACACGCCGCCGCTTGGATCGGCGTGGCTTAGCTACCAGTGAGCCTGGACGACGGTTGTGCTGCCCCAAATCCCATGATTTTAAGGGTAGAATTGGCTGGGGTTGTGTGTAGCACCATGCGCTCGGTGTGCACTGTACCGCTATGACAGCACATGCGCATGCAGCATGCAACCTCCCGCACCCAAACCAGGCAGCAGGCATGCGAATGCATGCCCTGCAGCTGCAGGGTTTGTTACAAGCACATCTACAAAGGCGATGAGCCTGGGTTGCAGCAGCCATGCATGGCCAGGCGCATGGCTTGCGCGCGAGTCACCTTCCCTTGTTCTGCAAGCATTGTGCCATTGATCAACCAACCCACCCCAGTCCCGCCACCCTCAACACAGCACGGAAGGCAGCCACATGCCTAAGGAACAAGCCTCAGTGAAATTGGGTGCAGGAGTTGGCCATACGGGCTGCAAATGGCAGCCACCTGTAGCTTATGGAATTTGGCACATGGCTCTGTCGGCAGGAGCGGTTGGGGTGGTTGGGATCAGGCGGCGTTGCACTTCATATGCTTGTTTGTTGGATACCAAACTGTGTATTCATGTTTATAGTACTAATGTGCAGATGATGGCAAAGTTTCACATCAAAAGACATGCCTGGCCCTGTCCATTTCAAGGCTCAAAGTCAGATTGTGTGGAATTAGGCATATCTCCTCATATACTATGTATATACTATATATATATATATACTTTATATATATATACTTTAGAACACGCACGTGAAGGACGGCTCCAGCTGCAGCGCGCGCTCAAACAGCCGCAGCGCCGCTTCGTGGTCCTTCTGCAGGCTGAAAAAGTTGCCCAGCACGCACCACGCCTGCGCGGGTGGCCACACATGGGCCAGCGCACGACAGAGTTCACACACAGGTTCACGCAGAGGTTCACACAGAGGTTCGAATCAAGCTCTCGGACGTTGTGTTATGGTAAGAGGGTCAAGGGGCGCTGGGGCTGCCCAGCACACACCACGACTGTGAAAGCACATGCAGCCATGCGCATGGGTGCCTAGCTCAGCATTGGTAGCCTAGTTCAGCATGGGTGCCTTGTTCAGCATCGGCATGGCACGTGGGTCGAGACACCCCAGTCACACCGAACATACACTTACCCGCCCATATGCATCAGGTCACACAGGCATCTGTGACACGCCGTGTTATTATTATCACACATGCAAACCATACTTCATAATCACACAAGACCTTCGCACTCCAGGTACACACAGTCACACGCAAGCACACACTTCCACCAGGCTACACACCAGGTCACACTAAAAGCCACCCAGGTCACACAAGATCTGGCAGGTGGGGTCACACCTGCGGCGCCAGCCTGTCCACCGCCAGCATGTCCTGAGCGAGGTACGACAGGTCAGCGTCCCGCTTCATGTGCCACAGTACAGTGGAGTACAGCTCCATGCCCTCCACCCGCTGCCTGTCCAGCTGCGTGGTGTGAAAGTGTGAGGTTCAAAACCAAGGTCAGAGATCGAAGATCAAGATCGAAGCTCGAGCCAGGCAGCGGCAGGTGGCACTAGCACAACAACAGTATGGTGCAAGGCAGTACAGTGTGCGACAGGTACAAGGCAGTATGGGACAAGGCAGTACAGTGTGTACTTGTTTACTTGGGGGAGCTTGACGAGGTCTTACCTGCCGTGCCGTCTCAAACGCGGCAGCTGCCGCATGGTAGTCCATGGCCTCAAAGTGCGCGCGCGCCACCGCAACGTGCACCCCCGCGGTACGGTACTGCTGCTGCGGCAGCCTGCAGGACAGACACGGGGGGTGCGGTACAACTACCACTTGGTATCAGTAGTTGGTCAAGGTAGGTTGTTCATACTTGGGGGCTGCAGGAACCCACAAAGCACAGCACCCAGCTAAGCACAAAGACCCAGGTGCAGCTGCAGCAGGATACCACGTAGCCAGCACCCAGGTCAGACCCAGGTGCATGCACAGCAGCCCCCTGCTAGCCCTGCTGCAAGCTTGCAAAATATGCAAGCTCACTGCCCTCCCCCTGCCCTGAGTGCCACCCGTGTGAGGACTTACTGCTTGAACGACTGTAGTGCCTCGGTGGCGCGGTACATGGCGAGGTGGCGGTACGCCTCATACATGTACCGCAGCATCGCCAGTACACGTGTCAGTCCCTCCTGTGACTTGGCTGCCCCTGGCCGCCCCGCCCCGCTGTCCAAACCTTGCAGATGGTGACCCACTACGGGGGTTGCAAACACAAACAGTTTGGCAAGAAATGAACGATGAACGGCACGATCAGATGAGCAGCTAAGGAGCTGCAAGACAAGTTGCAGCGACGCACTGCAGCTCAACAGGTGGGTAGGGGGCCGGAGGGGATGGGCAGGCGCGCAACCGAATCAATACGCGATGAGAAACACATGATAGGTCGCGTAGCGGGCACGATTCAGCAGAGCTCAGGAGGTGCGGACAACTGGGAACAAGGCGACGCAAGCATGGCCTGCTCAGGTGAGAACAAGCAACGAATGCACGAGGCAGTGCCGGCTGCGCCGTAGCAGCAACAGCAGCTAGCCAGCAAGCCAGGGGATAGGCGCATAACCACGGCGATGCGCGTGCACCCAAAATCCCCAGCACCACGGCATCTCCCTCCCCCCTCACCCCTGCCACCCCACCCCCCTCCCCACCCTTGCCCCCGCCCCCTTCCCCCGCACCTGCGCATACGAGCCCGCTGCCATTCCGCCCCACCGGCCCCTCCCCACCGCCGCCCAGCTTGCCCCCAAACACCGCCTGGGGGTGCGTGGGGATGGGGGGTGGGTACGCAGGGTCCGGCTGGTTCTGGCTCTGGTGCGCAAACCCGCCGCCCAGCCCACCGCCAGCACCACCACCGGAGCTGCTGCCACGCCCGCCCATGTGGCCCATGTGGCCCATGTGACCGCCCGCATGGAGGCCCGAGGTGGATGTGGGGCCCCCATGGCCTGTGGAGGGCGGTGCGTTGGGTGCCCCCCCAGCAAGGGCCGCAAGCCGTGAGCTGCGCCTGCGCGGGCGTGTACGGTGGGAAACAACGCGGCCGGTTGATCTCCTCAGATCAGCATGGGAGTCGGCCTGCCAGCTGCCTCTCCAGAACTGTGCCCCTAGGACCTATCCCTGCCTTGCGGCGTGCACGCACGGGCAGTGCGGCCTGCTTGTTTCCTCGAATCCCGCACCCCCACAGACCACCCTTTAAGAATGATAAAATCCTGACAGATCTCCCTGTCGCTAGGCAGGCATCCGCCCACCATACTGACGATACAATGCGCACCATGCAACACTGGGACAGTCAGGCACACAGCCAGACAACAATCAAGCACATGGTTCCCAAACGCACCGTTGTACACTCGCATGCACAGCTGCGTACCGTGCACAGGCAGGCGCACGGTTGCACGGTCGGACACACAACAGGCGGACAACCCTAAACCCTAAACCCTAAAACCCTAAACCCTGTCACACACACCTCACAGAGCCCGCGTCATGGAACAGTGACTTGCCGCCGACCTTGCGTGGCCGGCCGTCGTCCGGCACACCCCGTGGCCCCATGCGGCCGGGGGGTGCGGCCCCGCCCACCGGCCCGCTGTCCATGCCTGCTATGAAGCCGGGGAATGTGTCGCTGGCTGCGGGCGGGGAGCAGCAGTGGCAGGTGCGGTGTCAAGAGCAGCAGCAGCGGGCAGAGGCAGTGAAAAAGGAGCAGCAGCAGAGGCGGTAGCAGCGGGCAGTGGCAGGGGCAGTGGCAGGAGCAGGAGCAGCAGCGGGTGGGGTTGGGGGTTGGGCAGCTGTTGTGAGAGCAGCCACATGGCCTGTACCAGCTGCAAGACGAGCAGTGCAACATTGGTCGCAATCACAAGGGGCCACAGCTGCGCGCACAGCTAGCCGGCTGCCCTTCTGTGCACAGCACAGCATGAGCCTGACGGCGTAAGGTATGGGCGAGTGAGCAATCCCAGCGGAGGCCCTCCCATTCGCTGCAACCGCCCGCCCGCCTCACCATGTGTGCCTGGCCCCCCCACGCCGCCTCCTGCGTTCTTCTGGGGCGGTGCCGGCGGCGCGAGCGAGCCACCGCCCACCACTGGCGTCATGAATACCCCACCGCCCGTGTGCATGCCTGCCGTGGTGGCCGTCCCGCCTGTACTGTTGTCCGCCCCCACACCTGCCACGCCCCCCACGACCGACATGGGGGACCCAAACAGGCCCATGCTGCCCTGGCTGCCGGCAGCAGGTGTGATGAATGACCCCCCTGGGCCGGGGGTCTGCCACCCTGCTGCACCGCTACGAAGGCCCATCGAGGGCACAGAGCTGGCAGCACCAGTACTCACTGACATGGGAGCTGTGCCACTGGCCATTCCAGCCATACCAGCGGCAGGCATCGGTCCTCCTGGCACGCCTCGCTGCAGGGGTACCCCCGTTCCTGGCTCACCCGTGCATGCCGTATCCGGGGGCATGCTGCTCATCCCAAACAGGCTGGCCATGGGTGCAGGGGTTGGCCCCGGCGACCCAAACCCTGGTGCCTGCCCTGGTACCATCCCAGCCCCCACTGGTCCCGGGGCACCTGGGCCCAGGCCTGTGCCACCTGGCGCCTCCATGCCGCATAGCCCTCCATGGCCCTGTGCTGAGTCAGGTGCTGTGGGGGAACCCTCCGCAGCCGCAGCTGGCCGGCAGCTGGCCGGCAGCTGGCTGGATGCGACGGCTGCCTGGCAGGATGCTGCGTAGCTGCAGATCTCGTGCGCCTCCTCGTCACCACCTGCACCGCATAAGATGGCGTGCAAGAAATTGATACAAGCGGTGCAAGGGGTCCTGAGATAGCCTCAAGCATCAGATGTCATAGCTGCGTTGACAGGGGCATCACCTTCAGCTGTGGGCCCCTGCAGCTTGTAGGTAGCTGCGTGCGAGCTGTTTCTGCTCTGTTGTTCATACGGCCATACCGAGCAAGCACGGTCGCAATCGCTGAGATGCGTGCAACCCCACTGATTTTCACCTAACCAGCTCAAGCT
>BDCZ01000235.1:67589-80767 GCA_001662365.1 Chlamydomonas applanata | reverse complement strand
ATGTGCCCACCGCCCCTCCCCCACCACCTACCCCCCACCACTATCCTCCCACCCCCACCCTTCCTCCCACCCCCCACCCCACCCCACCCCCCGCCTCGCTCTCCTCACCAAGCGCGCACAGCTCCTCGTACGCACACCACATGAGTGGGTTCAGGCGCAGTGCGCGCACAAAGTGGTCGCGCGCGTCCTGTGCACGCCCCACCAAGCGGTACACGCGGCCCAGAAGGTACAGCCCAGCTGCCCCAAAGGGCACCTCTCGGTCACCCCCCTTTGTCAGCACTTCCCGTGCGTCATGCAGCTTGCCCAGTTGCAGGCAGCACATGGCGTACAGGTAGCGGCTGTTGTGGCTGCTCAGGCCTGCATGCAGACGTAAGCATGCCGATTGGAGCACATGCAAGATGTGCGAGACATGCCAGCATGCAGACGTGCATGCGGCGCCATGTGCTGTGGTGCCATCTGCCTGCAGTGACGATTCAAATAATGGGGTTATGCTGAGCATGGAAGCAGATGCGGCAGCCTATTGCGCCATGGCCATGCATGACCATGCCCTCATGTCAAACCCAAGTCGACGTTGACCCAATGCGCACCCGTGTTCTTCAGCAAGTGGTAAGCGCGGTATGCTTGGTTTGATTGGTAGTAGCAGACCGCCAGCAGGTTGATGTTGGCCTGCAGGTCGCAGCATGCAGAATTACCTTGCCTCCTCGGATCTGTCTAACAATACGTGCCCAGTTATTTTCTAAGGCTGATCTGCAGCGTCGGTGCGTACCTCCGTGGCTGAGAGGGCAACCAAGCGTTCTCCAAGGAACTTTGCATTATCGTATAGATACAGCGACAGGCTCTCTTGCACGCATGCAACCAGGTGGCTCTCCATGGGTGTCGCCATCTGTCAGGCGCGCCTCAGCTGTCAGGCGTGACTATCGTGTGCCTGTGGCCGTTTATGATTTCTATCTTTGCTTTGATTATTGGAAAGAATGCCCCCATGGCCCACGCAGCTTCGGAGTGCGCGAGGCCATGAACAGTGTTGTCTCGTACGCCCCTAGCCCACCCTTCCCTTGCTGAATCAGCCTGGCCCACAAGCTGCGGGTGGGCAAACAGGGGAGCTGCAAGTTTGAGAGTGATACAGGACAGGCAGTACAAATCTGTAGGCCTCCAGCATGGCTGGCTGGCTCAAGCCTTGGCGCTACAGAACCAGACTCATGCATGGCAAACTAAGCAATTGCCCCACAGCAAGCCGGACAAGGTAGGCAGGAACTTCGACAGATTGAGACCCAAATGGGGCAGGAGCCAGATGCAGCTGGTGCTTCTGCTCTGTCCGTAAATGGGCATCACAAGACGGTGTCATTTGCAAAGGGGCATCACAAGACGGATTTCACGGTGTAACACTGTGTTGCACGGCATGTCACAAGATACTGGGTTCTTGGATGTCGTGACAGCGTTTGAGTGTATTCCACAGCAGCCATCTGGCCATTTGTGTATACTGCTGTTCATTATAGAAAGCCATGCCATTACACCAAAGAGCAGAGCGGTAAGAGGGGCTAGATAGCAGCTGCGTGGGCATAGCGGGTGGCTGGGGGATGGCGAGTGTTGGCCAGCTTGATGTGCGGCCACAGCTGTCATGTGTCAGCTGCTGCTCCAAGCATTGGTCAAATCTTGCATGATGGCCCGCACTGGCACGTGCAGTTGCATATTGTGTGGCTGGGGGCCGTAACGTGGTGTGGAGGTCCAGGGCGCCAGCCCTTGATGATCTGATGTAGATGAAGAGGCAGAGCACAAGCGATTAATACAAAGATAGCACACTTAGGCACGCTGCCCAGCCCTGCGCATCTGCCTGCTGTGTGCAGTGAGGAGGTGGCTCCTGTGTGGGACACCTGGCTGGAGGTTGTGGAGCTACCGGAGATTTCGTGCCAGTGTGGAGTGGCCATGGTTGGAATGGGCGCAGATTTCACATTGGCAGGTGCGCTGGTGCGGTGCGGAGTTAATAATAATAACACCGCGTGTCACGATGTGTCTGCATGCCGGAATCTGACAGTCGTTATCTAAACACCTCTACTAGAGGACCAAGCCAGCCTTACATACCGGGAGCCGCCCCACTACAGCACCTAGCACCCTGTTGGAAGCGAGCACCGCAAAGGGTCAGCTGGCCGACACACCACCCGTGATGCGGAGTTGCATGCCCAATATGGTAGTGCCCGTCCTGCTGCGTACAGATCTGGCAGTGACTTGTGGCGCGACGTATAGCCATGCATCGGGCATTCACCGGTGCCGCCCTCTCGTCAACCCTCGGCTCTCCCTCGCATCCACTACCTACAGTCGTACCTTACCTTATGCTGCATTCATTACCTGCGTGCTCGTCTTCAGGCCCCTCTACCGGCTGCCTCCATTGCTTCCAGGCGCTCCGTGCTGCAGAGCACATGGCGCACGTGGTGCGTGACACACGCAGCGCGCTGGTGCGCTGCCCCGCCGGCCACTACTCCCCGGCCTGCAGCCCTCGGCCCCCCCAGACCTGCACCCTTCCCCTCGCCCCGGATCCTGCGCCCCAGCCTCCGCCGGCAGGATCTACTATTACAACACGAGCCACACCTGTCGGCTCTGGTGGGGCCACATGTGGCATGCTGCTGCCTGTCGCAGAGTACCTGGCGCTGCTGCGGGGCGCCGGGCGGGAAGAGGAAGCAGATCGGCTAGCAGAGGTGCGATGTGCTGCACGCAGCATCCATGCATCCGCCCATGCATCGCGCCGCCCCTTTGCTTGCATGCCACTTTTCTCTTGGCATGTGCAGAGGTCCAGAGGTCCAGAGGTGAGGCGCGCTGCATGGTGCACGCATGCAGCCCTTTCAGTTTGCTTCGCTAGTTGCATACCAAATTGACATGGCTTGTCACGGCATAATCAAACATCTACCCTGAGGTGCTGCAACAAAAGCATTGATCTTCCGTACATCAGCTGCTTCCACAATTCCAGCCCTACATTTTGCGATTGCAAAGGAATTCGTTGACCTCCACCGCCTGCTTAACCAGTCAAGCAAGTCTAAGGGCAGTAGTAGTAGGGGGGTAGTCGTGGCACATCCGCCTGTGGTTTCGCAATAAGCACCCTGGGCCACTCCTTGTCCTTGTGTGTATCGCATACAAATGTGTGCATATCAACATGTCACACCATCACGCAACCCTAATGGATGCTCTGTAATGCACTGCGCTGTACTGCACTGTACTGCGTACCTGCAGGCCGCCACTGCCGGCACGCTGCAGGCCTGTATGAACTGCCCCCGCTGCTCTGCCCTGCTGGAGCTGGGGTTGGGGCCTCACTCAGTGGGGGCAGGCGGTGCTGGCGGTCATCACACCAGCGATGCTGGTGCTGGGCCGAGCCATGCAGCTGGTCTGGGCGCGGCCACGGCGGGTGGGAGCGAGGGCGGCAGCGGCTGCTGCCCGTCGGCATGCCCCCACTGTGGCAGTGCATTGTGCGCCCGCTGCCGCGTGGCATGGCATGAGGGGCTGGTGCGTGGCTCCTGTAATGCATGGGATATGTAGCTGCAGTATGGCTTCGGCTCCCGGTATTTTAGGCTGGCTTGGTCCTCTAGTGATGGTGTTTAGATAACGACTGTCAGGCTCCGGCATGCAGACACATCTGTGACAAGCCGTATTATTATTATTAGTAGTAGTATGGCTTCGGTAGTGATGTCATGGGTGTGTTTTGAGGCTTGCTGCTGTGCGCGACCATGTTTGCACACCAAGTGAGCGCCTGGTCCTTCCATGTGGCCATGTGACGCACCCGCTTGTCTTGCTTGCATGCGTGCTGTCTTCCAATATGTGGCCCTCGCCCCCACCAACTGGCGAGCTGCGCAGAGCTGCGCCCAGTTCCAACAGAGGGTGCTAACGGCGGTAGGCGGAGGGCAGCGTGATGAGCAGTTGGTGCCTTGGGCACATGAGGCGGGCTGCGGCTGGTGGCCGTGCCCGTGCTGCAGGTGTGTGACTGTATTGGGCTTTCATCACAGTAATAATAACAACAACAGTAATAAACTAATAATAACACGGCGTGTCACAGAAGCGTCTTTCATCACAGTGTTCCTGACAATTGGGATCCGGTGGTTGCTAGGTGCCGTAGGTGGTACTCGTGTCAGTATCGGACAGCATTGGACTCGGTCTCTGCAGGGGCAAGCTCAGCGTGGGAGCCCCCAAATTGGTTGGCTTGATGGATGGGGTAAGGGGGGGCGATGGTCGCAGCACGAAACTCAGCTCTACGCCACCCAACACCACACATACAGGCCGAGCGGCATGTATATGCAAGGGGTCCTTCAACTTTTCCTCAATCACTACGCCACTGCCACTTGCCCTGCCTAGACTGTTTTGAATGCCCAGCCCCTCCGGCCTGAAACCCGGCCCAGGAGACACAGTTGACAGACACACACTGCTGGCCTGCTCTTTGCTTCCCCACCCTGCAGCGCTCGTGCCGAGCACAATGCTGATGGTGGCAGTGGAGCGCCCTTCAATGGCCAAGCCCTGCCGGACGCTGCATGCGGGAGCCCCTCTAGTGCCAACCGAGGGCCCCCGGGCACTGGCAGCAGTGGGGGCCCTTCCAGTGGCCAAGCCCCGCCAGACACTAGACCAGGCAGGGGCCCCTCCGGCGGCCGGGGCCCCTCAGACGCTGCACGCGGAGCCCCCTCCAGTGGCCAAGCCCGGCCGGACGCTGCACGCCGGGGGCCTTGCGGCCAAGTCCCACTGGTCGCGGCAGCGGAGGTTGTGGTGGCGGCTGCAGCAGTTACAGCTACTGGCGGTGCAGCTGCAGGCATTGCCATGGCCGTGCTCGCACCCGCCCCAGTGCTCCTGGGCAGCAGCTGGCTGGGTTCCTGGGCCGTTTCCCTGGGCCTGATGGCTGCGCCTGTGGCACCCTTACTGCCAGTTTGCATGATCGCTGGCGCCGTAGTTTTTGGCACATCGGTTGTGGCTTGCAAGGCTTGCAAGGCGCTTAAGCACATCGGCCGCGAGGCGCTGGACCATGCATGATGTGGTCCGCAAGGTTGTTGAGCACTGCTGCCGCGCGAAACTGTTGAGTGAAGCCTGAGTGCTGCAGCATGCCCAGCTTGCGTGGAGCAGTGCACGGCACTGCAAGGGGAAGGATGGCATGCATGGCAGCAGGATTGTGCTTATGCATCGTTGTGCGCATGGTTGGCCTTTGCTATGCCTGATCCTGGACTACCAACAGGAGCCAACGGGCAGCTGGTCAACGGCAACGGCAATACCACCTTCCTTACACCAGTTGTACTGCTCTGTACTGGCAAAATTTGTTATGCGTATGGACAAAGAGTCCCGCCGTGCACAATTTGCGTGCCTTTTTTAGGATACGTGGGTATCGGGCTGTGGGAATAGGTCGTCAGCAAAGGGTCCGCTATGGGACATACTGCCACAGGTCGTCAGGCAAGCGCCAATTCATGCCATAGCTGATCCAAAGCACGAACCGTGACAAGCACCAGATCTAGCAGCTCTGATCTGAAGCCAGCAACAACGATGTTCACTGGTCAAGCAAAACAACGGAAGGTTCAGCTAGGAGGGAAAAGCAAAGCGGAGGAGTCCAGAGAGGAGGTGCGCGAACTGGGGTTTCTGCTAATGCACCTTGACCAGGCTTCTAACACCGCCAATTAGCTCTACATCCGCATCCAGACAGACTGAAATACTCGCGGGTCCCAACTTTCGGGTACCACATCATGCAGCATGCACATCACATCATGCAGCATGCATCCATGTCTCGTATGCACGCAGGTGCTGCAGCGCACACGGTTGGAACGTGAGAAGCGGCGACAGGCAAAGGCGGAGCAGCAAGCAGCCACATGCATCCAGGTACGGGGGCTGAGTTGAGTCTCATAGTCTCATAGTATGCACGCTGCGACCGGGTCAACCGATTGCACGCCTGCACCCTGGCCTGCATGCACTGTCAACCAACATCGTCAAGTGTGCATGAGCATGGCCATGCAACATGCAGCCATGCAGCATCGCGTGCGTGGTGCATGTCGTGCAGGCGCACTGGCGTGGGTGGTCCTGTGCACGCCGCGTGCGAGCGGAGCTGCGCGCTGCATGGGTGGGGCGCCGGGGCACGGCAGGGGAGAGGCTCCCCCCACAAGCTCTGACCACCTCCAACCCAGCCCTGGCAGAGCTGTTGTTCTTTGCACGTCCTGCGGAGCGTTGCAGCGACGGTCCAGCCACCGCTGCAGCAGGAGGGGGTGCTGGATTAGCACCTGATGCCATACTGCTGGCCTCTGCCTGCCGAGCCTTGTTGGAGGCCGTCAGCACCTCAGGCCTCGCAGCCCTTGCAGCCATTGACAGCTACGAGGGCCACAGGGACAAGGATGGGGATGTCTGCATGGCAGCCCTGACAGCTGCCTCCGAAACCGCACGCAACCCCTCGCAGCTGCTGCTGCATCGCTTGGCGCGGCTGGCTGCTGCAGCACTCGCGGCCCTGAGTGCACACCGCAACGTGCCAGCAGTGACTGCCGCCCTGGCTGCGCCCCGGGCGCGCGCAGCTGTGCTGAGCACGCTGACGCAGAGGGGCAGCAGTCCCAGCCCTGCGACGGCAACGGGGTGGTTGGTGGAGGGCGTGCTGACCCTGGTCGTCCCAGATACATGGAGCGCGGTCGTGCAACCACCAGGCACCCCTGCCGCTGCAGTGGCTACAGTGCTCTCAGCCCTGGGCCGGTCAGCAGCCTCTTTGCCTGCCGCCGCAGGCCCTGTGTCCGCGGGCAGTGCTGGCCTCATTAGACAGCTGGCTCAGATGCTGCTCGTGTGCACTCCCGAGCCCACACAGCCGGCGCCAGCTGTACTGCCTGCGGCGCCAGTTGGTGGTGTCAGCTGTGCAGAGACGCTGGCGACGCAGCTGGTCGTGCGCACGTTGGCGGCGGGAGGCAAAGACAAGCGGCCGCTGGTGTGTGGTGCATTCACAGTTGAATGCTGCATTTGACCTGGCATGTGGCAGCATGATTAACAATGCCGCAGCATGCGCCCAGCCGCAGGCGTGTGCTCTGCCCGAAAGCCTGAAACGCTCCGCCTCGGCTTGTGAATGTGATCGTGTGATCAGGTTGTGCCATGCATCTTGGCTGCTGAACTGCTCTGCTATGAGGCTGCCGCCTGTCTTTGTACTTGTACCCACAGTTATCCTACGTATCCAGCTACGTATCCCACGTATGTTGTTTGTTTGCATACGGTACCTGCCTGCAACTACGGCCGGCATGTGCGCAGGGGGCATCCTTCCTACTGTCCGTCCCAGGGCTGTGGGTGCGCACAGCGTCCCTGGCCCCCATCGCTCCCCGCCTGGGCCGTGCAGCCGCTGAGGAGGTGGCAACCGCGGGTGCTGCAGGCATCTGCAGTGCGGAGGCCTTGTCCTCAATTGGGGCGGGGGGCAGCAGTGGGCTGCTGCTGGGCACATCAGACGGTGTGAGGCATGGGGCGGCCGGTGCTGCTGCAGCGCTCCTGTCCAATCTGGTCGCGGTGAGTCAGCTGGTGTGAACTGAAGGGGACTGGGCTTCACAAACCTGAATTGAATGGACCATGTCCCAACTGGAAAATCAATGATCATGACCGTGCCAGGAGAGTGACGCTGTGTGATCTGTCTTGGGCAAAGCACGGAGCACTCCGGCCTGACCGCCATATCAGATATGGTTCCATGCCCTTGCATTCCATTCCATGGCAATGTTTACGATCCACGATGCAGGTGGGACCACGCATGCTGCAGGCGCCTGCACAGGCAGCGGGTGCGTCAGGTGGGGGGGATGCGTCGCAAGCCAGCGCTGCACAGGCGCAGGCAGCTGCAGTGCTGACAGCGGCACTGCACGCGCTGCTATGCGCGCTGCCGCTGCGGGTGCTGCACCCCACCCACAGCTTCCTCACACAACAGCCCCACGAGGTGAGCGAGAGTGGGAGCTGAAGAGTGAGAGCTTGAGTTGAAAAGTGAGAGAGTGAGTCGACAGTGTGTTGTAAGCTCAGGTGCAGCAGGGGAAGGGCTCATAGCCGCATGGCAGCTGTATGGAGCCCTGTTCGTCTGCTTCCAATCACAGCCGCGTCCAGCCCACCTTGTTCTGAATGTCATTCGCCTGGTTGTCACCCAGGCTGATGGTCAAGCCGTGCAGCCGCTTGACTGACTGCGTCATCTGCACATGCCATGTGCCTGCTGTTCCCATGTACTTGCTGCTCCAAGTCACACAATCATGCTTGCGGCTCCAGATCACACATGCTTGCGGTTCCAGATCACACATGCTTGCGGTTCCAGATCACACATGCTTGCTTCCCACAATGCCATGTGCTTGCGCAGCAAGAGGATGAGGTGATGGGGCAAGAGGAAGAGGAGGGGAGCCCTGGGCCGTCCACCTCCTCACCCACTGCCTCTTCTCAAGGAGCTGCCCAAGCCCCCAGGTCCCTCGCAGCTGCAGCAGCAGCTGTGGCACGGGGCGGTTGGTCCCGACTGCCTCTGCCACTGCAGCCCTCAGGGCAGCCGGTCCCATCCGAGCTGTCATCTGCAGCACACAGCGTCGTCGGCCAAAGCGGCCGCGCGTTGCTGCGCAGCCTCGTCAGCTCGCTGCTGCCTGCCACTCCCCGCACCCCCCCTGCGGCCCAGCCCGCAGCCCCAGTCACCACCCCCCCTGGGGCATCAGCCCCCTGCCTGCCTGCCCCCATTTCACCGCCCGCATCTGCCTTATCCACAGCCAGGCGACACCTTTGGGGTGCGTGGGCAGTGTCTGCGCTGCTGCTGCAAGCAGGGGCGTTGCCACCCATGGTGGGCGGGGGCCAGCGGCTGGCGCTGAGCCTGGCGCTGGGGGCGGGGGGTCTTGGGCCACGGCTGTGGGGCTCTTGCCTTGTGGGGTTGAGGGCAGCAGATGTCATGGGGCCTGCCCAAGTGGAGGCTACACTCCTGCCTGCTGCTGCACAGCCCGCAGCAGTGGTTGCCAGCAACACCGCGCCTTCGGCGTGCGCCAGGGCAGTGGTGCTTGCCCCGTCGCTGGGCACAGATGCCACCACCGCCACCACAGCCAGTCAGGGGATCCCAGCGCCTGCAGCTTCAGCCGGTGTTCCCGGCCCATGGCCGCCCCCTGGCGACCCCTCCGCCAGCACACTGCCCCTCATCATGTTCAGCCGGAGCATGTCATCTGTGCTGGCTGTGAGTGACGTGGGGGAGATTCAGGACCCCCTGAGGGCCCCTCTGCCCGTGTCACACATCTGGGATCCACAGAGGCCTGACGCAGGGGTGCTGCCCCTCCTGAGGGAGAGGCTGTGGTCTGCCTTGTGGACGGACATCACTCCTTCGTCACAGCCGCCGCCCTTGCCAGCAGGCCCCACTCCCATGGCCGTGGACGATGCTGGCCCAGGGCCAGGAGCCAGCAGCACAGGCGCCAGCAACGCACGGCGCGCAAAGGCGCTGGCGCAGGCAGCCGCGCAGTGCAGCGCAGCAGGTGACGCGCTGGCTGCTGGGCTCCGAAGGGAGCTGTGCCGTGCAGGGGGCGCGCTGTACGGCCAGCTGTACAGCCGGCTTGCTGGGGGGCACGCAGGCGGGGGCAGCCAGAGGCCAGGCGCGGCGGGTACACAGATGAGTGAGATGCCTGATGCGATGGACACAGGAGGGCCTCCTGAATCTGCGGGGATGCCCGGCCAGCGCACCCTCATCCCAGCCAGTGCCTTCCATGCGTCTAGCCTGGGGCCAGACAGGTTTGCGGCAGAAGCCGCGGCAGTGCGCGTCTCTGGGGCAATGGCAGCAGAAGCAGCGGGGAACCCAAGGGCCCGGGGGTCCAACAGGGTCAACCTCGGGGCTCGCATCTGGCAGGTGGGACGATTGTTCACTCGTGGGAACAACTGGGGTGATATGATGTGCTTGTCTTGTTCTGCAAGGGAAGTGGTTGAGGTCAATTCAAGGGTGATTTGGAGCGTGTGGTTAGTACTGCTGCCGTACCATCAAGCACGCTCATGTGCTGTACACATGGTCTATGGCACGAAGCACCCATGTCTGACCCAGCAAAAGCGTACTGCTTGCATGGCAATCATTTGTACTGCCGCAGGTGCTGCGATACGCGCCTGCGCTGGCGCCATTCCAAGAGCGGGCGCGGCTTTTCCAAACGGAGGTAGCGGCGGCCCGGTGGGTGCTGGAGTCCTTGGTCTTATCCGTGCCGTGCGTACCTTATTTTGTCCCCGACTCCCCGCAACCTAGCGTTCCAGATCTAGTCGCTACCTGTCAATCTGGCTCCTGCGTTAGGATGCCCAACCTCCTCTTCATCGGATGCTGCTAACCCTGAGGGCTCTTGCATTCAGGACCAGCACATGAGCAAAGCACGAGCGTCCACCTTTTTGAACCCCCCACATTTCAAATGCCTGCCAAATCCCCACCCGTACAATTTCACAACCATTCAACGCCGCGCCTGTTCAAATCCCAGGGAGGCGGCCCGTGAGGTGGAGATGCAGGCCCAGATGGATCTGGCCGCTGTGACCGGCGCATTCAACCCCCCACGCTTCGTCACCGTGCACCGCTCCAACCTGCTGGTGCGCTTGGCTTGTTCTTGCAACACCTGTGATGTGTGCAGCTGTTATGATCCTGCACAGGCTCCAGCCAGCGCAGGCTCACTCACAGCAATCTGGAACTCCAGGTGCGCAGCATGTCACGTGGGAAAGGCGGTTCATTCCAACCCCTCAAATCCTTATTTCCTTTGTTTGAGGGGTTTATTCCAACCCCTCAAATCCTTATTTCCTTTGTTTGAGGGGTTTATTCCAACCCCTCACATCCTTATTTCCTTTGTTTGAGTTCCGCGTGTTGTTTGGGTTCTAGTGTGTCTGCAAGCCCAATGCGCCTGCAACCTGCTGGCCTGCGTTTCGCGTGCGCCCGCAGCAAGATGGGTTCGAAGGGCTGAATGCGCTGGGCCCCGAGGGCCTGCGCTCGCGTGTGCGCATCCAGTTTGTGGACGATGAGGGGCGCGCTGAGGCTGGCGTGGTACGTGGGTGTGTGGGTGGGTGGGTATGGGTGCGGGCGTTTGGATGTGCGTGATGCGTGGCAGGGGTGTCAGGCAGGGACACAGCTGGGGCTGACAACTAGGTTTACAACTAAGTTCAGAATGAAGGAGGGAACGAAACTACAGGGGCAGGAATAAATAAGGAGTAGGAATGAACAGGGGAAGGACAGGGAAGGACACGGGAGGACGTTCCTTATCTGATCTCTGTCAAGTGTGATGTTATTATCATTAATCACAGTCAAGTGACTAAGCAGATCTGGTGATCATCGCACCTGTTGTGATATCTCTTGTTATCCTTTCCTGTTCGTTCTTGTTATCCGCTCAACTGCAGGACGGCGGCGGGCTGTTCAAGGACTTCATGGAGGCCCTGATGCGCGAGGGCTTCGCGCCGGAGCGCGGCTTGTTCGCAGCCAACGCACAGGTCCGTTCGGGTCCGTACACCAGCCTTTGCACCCCAGCCCCTCCATGTTTCAACCCTAAACATGGGGATGCCTGCTTGCCGCCAACGCCCACGTCCGCGTGCCAAGCGAGCCTTGTAAAACATGATGTCCGAGCTCAAGCGGAACTGTGCCGAGCACCCCTGACCCTTCCTTTGTTTGGAGCCTTAGGCAAACCCGCGTCAACCTTCGACACCCAAGCCTTACACCCAGCAGACGTGAACACGCTGTGCAAACCTTTTGACTGTGCAGCACGAGCTGTACCCCAGCCCCACAGCATACGTGGCGGCAGGCAGCCAGGCACATGGCGACAAGGTGCTGTCATTCCTGGGGTGAGTAGTGTGAGGAAGTGGCCCCCCACTGCCCGCCTGTTGCGTAAGGAACTGGCAGTCAGTGGGGTCCCTTGCCACCCTTGTGCGTGTGACCGCGAATGACGTTGACGCATGTGTGTGTGTGTTGGTTACATCGTACGCCCATCATGGCGCATAGATGCCTGCCGCGAGACAGGATTAGCAACGTTCGTTATAGGCTTGTAGCTTTAAAAACTGTTGATAAGTGTTGATGCCTGTCACGCATGGCACGTGGCACACGCACGGCAGGCGCCGTGTCCACAACTCAGCACGGCACCCTTGCTCACAATTCCTCACGGCAAGCCCTGCGGCAAATAAACCTCTTCCATTGGGTTTTTTGTGCGTGTTTTGGCAGGCGCATGCTGGGCAAGGCGCTGTGGGAGGGCATCTTGCTAGAGCTGCCCCTGGCTGGCTTCACACTCAAGGCACTGCGAGGGGGCCGGCCTGGACTACACGACCTGCCATCCCTTGATGCCCAAGTGTACCGCAACCTGTTGGCACTACGCACGTACTCGGTGGGCAATGAGGTCACACTTTCACTGGGTATGACATCGCATGCGTGCGCGTTGTGCTGCCCTACTCAACCTACTGAGCTACCCTACTGACCAACTCACCCACCCACCTGGACCATTCACCTTCCCCATCTGGTCCGTCAACTTCCGACTGCCCCCGCAGGCTGCTGAGCTGGCGGAGCTGTCGCTGACGTTTGTGGCCAGCAGCGGTGTGCTGGGCACGATGCGAGAGGTGGAGCTGCGTCCTGGGGGGGCATCCATCCCTGGTGCGCGGCTGCCGAGGGTCTGTTTGTGTGTGTGTGTGTGTGTGTTGGTTACATCGTACGCCCATCATGGCGCGTAAATGCCTGCTGCGAGACAGGATTAGCAACATTCGTTATAGGCTTGTAGCTTCAAAAACTGTTTGTTATTGGTTGTTATTAGTGTGTGTGTGTGCGAGCGACAGAGAGAGAGAGGGGGGGGAGGGAGGGGGGGAGAGGGGGTCTGTGGTTGCGGGAGGTTCCTTAGGAGGGCCATGGGGGCTGGGGGGCAGGTGTTGCCTGCTGTTGGGCAGGGGCCCCAAGGCACTCCTGTCCTGTTTACCGTGTTGTGCCGTGTAAGGGCCTCTGTGTCTGGCTCCAAACTGCTGTAGTATCAGCCACATGCTGGTAAATTCCTCTTGGTGTTGTACTGCTCTCGTACCGCTGTTGTACTGCTACCATACTGCTGCCGTACTGCCGCAGTGACTCCCGACAACGTGGCCGAGTACATCACCCGTGTGGCTGACTGGCGGCTGAATGGGGAGTTGGGCCGCCCCATGGCCGCGTTTGTGGCTGGCTTCACAGACCTGGTGCGTGGATGTGTACGGGTGATGTCTGTGGGGTGTAAGTGGCTGAGCGACGGTCCTGGGCTGGGGTGGGATGGGTTTGGAGTGGGGAG
>BDCZ01000235.1:41536-56280 GCA_001662365.1 Chlamydomonas applanata | reverse complement strand
CATTCGGTCACTGGCTGGGAAGAAGAAGAGTGTGGGCACAACAATGGGAGGCGGGGAGGGGGGGCGGGAAGGGGGGGGGGGCTGTGGCTTGTGTTGTGTTGTCAGCTGGGTCTTTGGAAGGCTGCAGCTGGGGGGCTGGGGGCTGCAGGTTGGGGCTGTGGGGTGGGTCGGTGCCTTGTTGGCACAGGTGGGTGAGTGAGTGGGTGGGTGTGTTCGGCAAGGTTGCGTGCAGGGGCGGTGTCGTGTCGTGTGCATATAAGCTGCGCGTGGCTGGCTGGTGTACAAGGGAAGCCATGTGCATGCAGGGGGGAAGAAAAAGAACGCGCTCGAGCCCAATGCATGAGCCCAATGGCTGTGCATGCAAGGGCTGGCTGTGAGGATGCCGGCCCCTGGATCAGTCCCATGTGTGATCCACCTATACTGCAGCAGGCTTGGTTGAAACGGATCCACTGCCCGAACCATGCGCATGCATGCCTGCTCAAAGATGACCTGACTTGCGCCTTTCGGCTGTCCCAGTTGGCCAGTCGACTATCCAGCTGATCACGCAGCACATGCCATGGCAGCGGCCCAAGGACGCGAGTAGTGATGGCTGGTGGGGGCGGTCCCAGATCAGCAACACCATGCCTCGTTGCCCGCGTGCGAATCCAGGCAAAGTGTGATGCACGATGCGGCGCCGCCCTGTGCGCCTGAACCTTAGGACCCAGCTGGCAGCAGAATGCACACACACACACGCAGTCCTCAGCGGCAGGATTACACCATCTCACGGGCTGAGAGCGCACAGACCCTGTTGTTGCAGCGCTGGGCAACGAGGCAGGCATGGGGTTTTGAAAACCATGCCCCCGGCGCGCACGATGCCCGTCTGACCCTGGCAGTTGGTGGCATGAGGGCCAGCCCGGCCGCATGCGCGTTTCTGGGTGCCCAGCTGCAGTAGAGGGCTTGTGGGTGCGCAGCTGCTGCAGAACTCAGAGCCCCTGGTGCCTAGGGGTTGAGTGCTAGGCTGCTAGCTTTACTCTTGCACCGAGGCATGCGCACGGGAGCATCCACATGCATGCCGTTTGTGAGGGGAGTGTGAGATGAAGGGTAAGAAACTTCATAGTGCCAGCATAGCGCAGAGCATTCACAACTCGCCCGTCTACTTGGTAAGTGGCTGCTGCTCGCACTCTGCCTGTTTCAATGATGTGGCTGACGACGCTACCGCCTGCACGTCCTACCAAGAAGGCGATTCAGCTCCAAACCTGCGTGTTTGTGACTGCGCAGCTAGGGCCTGCGCGCGTGGAGCTCCCCGGACTGCTGCCTCGGGGTGATAAAGAGTCGTCAAGTTGCGCCTCTGCGCAACAGGACCGAGTCCTGCGCAAAAGTACTTACCTCGGTGAGCACAGGCGCGCTGGCATGCTGCTAACCTGGCGCCTGCGGCTCGGTTCTGGTCTGCTGGGTCCAGGTGGTTGGGCGATCTGGGGTTGTACTGTTTCAGCACGCCTCGATCACTCAGCCCTGCATTGCGTTGCTGCACACTGCATGCTGCTGTGCATCGTCACTGCAAACTCTTAGCACCCACCAGGCAGCGCCACAGCACGTGGCTGCACCCTGCCTGATGCACGCTGTCCGCACACACACCTTGGGTCGGGCACCCGAGGCACCCCGTGAAACAGCTGCATGCGCCTCTGTAGCTGGAGCCATGTGCTGTGAGGTGGGACAGTAATGCCTCGTGCCATAGCACCGACGTGGGGCATGCCGTTGGGGGACTGGGCATGCATAATGCAATCCAGGCCCCCTGCCCCTACCTCCAACAGCGCATCCACGGCTTGGGGCCCTGCCTCGTGCACTGCACGGGCCCTGAAGTCACACATGATCTTCGTTGGACAGGCAACTTACAGTGACGTAAGGATCGGCCCCGCCCTGCCCCCCTGCTCCTCCTCCCGCGTGCAGCTGGCCCCATGTCCGTCATCCGCAGGCCCCCGAGTAGTGGGGGTGCGAGGCGAGGGGCACGCGCCCTGCGTGCTGCGTCGGTGATGGCACTGGTGCTGGCAGCGTGCCTCCCGCCCGCCCATGCGTTCCGTGCGGGCTGGGGCGTGCGCCCCGCCTCTGGCCGCAGGTCCCTGCTGGGGAGCAACCAGCAGGCCATCGTCCCGGCCGCCTCCCTGGACGGTGCGCGCACCACACACACTTGTGACTTGACTTGGTTCCGTAGTGACTACATCCGACTCTACTTTGGCCTGGTTGGGCTTGAGTTGATGCTTGTGAATTGAGGGCTGCTCTCCAGCTGTTACCTCCCTAGGGGGTACGTGCACTTAACACCCTGCTGACTGGTGGGGGCACCTGGTGGATGTCCACCCACACGTTTCACTCTTTTTTGCAGGTCTGTCCCGCTCCAGCCGCGGCCTAAAGAGTGAGTAGCAGATCCTTGGTTCCTGCGTTGACTGCGTTGACCGCGTTGGCTGCGTTGACTGCGCAGTTGAGTCTGTAATGCCGCGTGCCAGCTGTGTGACCTAAGAGCATTCCCCTGAAGTGCATGTTAGTGTCCAGGCCTGACTCACTTTTTGTTTGGCTGCTGTTGCTGACACAGCCGTGATCGTGGGCCAGGGCACTTGCACAGTCAACAACAAGGCTGCCTGGTGAGTCATACAGCTACCCAGCCGTTACTAACTCATACAGCTACCCAGCCGTACAGGCTGCACGTTGTACTGCGTCCTGCACTGCACGTCTTACACTTGTACTGCCATGCCCCGCACCCTACCTCTGTTGTACCTCCTGCATTCCGCCGTGTTTGTGTGCCCATGGCTGCCCATGCGACCATGGCTGCCCATGTGACCATGGCTGCCCATGTGCCCATGGGCACACACTACGTACCTGCTTTGGGAACATGGGCGGTCCTGCATGCTGCTGTGTGGCATGACCTACTACGCAGGTACTCCTACAAGACACCCAGTGCCCTGACTGGCCCCTCTGACCCCTACCAGACAGCACCCATTGGCGATGCTGGCTGTGATGGCTGCTGCAAAGACCCCCATGTGTCCCAGTGCTGCTCCTCTAGCTGCCCCGGCTCTGGCCTGGGGCCCAACTCATCTGGATTCAAGTGTGAGATTGTGAGTAATGCCCTGGGTTGCCTTAGACAGGCCCCAACCAGGAGCGAGCTGTTGCTACAAACGTGCTGTGTTCCGCCTGGGCCCATCGGTGCATTGCTGTACGCAGACTGACGTGCAGCACACCACAATGGCGGCATGTCACATGGCATCTTAATATTGGGAAGGACTTTGCAGAGTGCCTGCGTCCCCAGACAGAGCCAGGAACCCACCCAGCTCACATTGACTACCGTGCTCGATTGAGCCTTGACCATATCAAGCAGCCTGCTGCTAACCCACCACGCGCACCGCACAGCAACGTGCTGCATCTAATTACATACATGCCTGCATGCCGATGGTGCTGCCTGCATGCCTGCATGCCTGCATGCCTGCATGCCTGCATGCCTGCATGGCATCAACAGGGCCCCCACTCTAGGAGGAGCCACCGGCTCGATTGCCGCTGCCTCGCTCACCCTCAGCTGCGCTGCTGCACCGCATGCAGGGCAAAGGAGCGGGCGGGGCAACGCTGTCCGTGCAGAACTCCCTGTTCCCCTGGAGGCCGCCGCCCTCTGATGCCCTCGTCAGCACATGCATTGGCAGGCGCTGGAAGTGAGTGAACCACGGGTTGTGGGCCAAAGGCAGTCCTGCCCCCCTCACACGCGATTGATATCTCTGTACTGTAGCCAGTAGCTTCCGTAGCTACCTTCCGTCTCACATGCAACCCCATGCAGCATGTGGGCATGTGCCTGCTAGGAGAGTCATCCAATCAACAGACAATGAATCAAGCACACAGCTGCACCACAGCCACCACCCCCGCTGATTGAGTTGCGGCTGGGTTCAGCCGTACTGGCCCCTCGCCACCTACATTGTTCACATGGCCCTTTGCTTGATGTACTGCCTGTAATGCCTGTACTGCCTGCAGCAAGAAGTACTGGAAGGTGCAGTGCGAGTTCTACTCCCAGAAGGACAGCACCGGCAAGTGAGTGGCTCTCGACAAGTGTGATCCAATCGAATGGAGCTGCACTGCAATTAAAGTGTGTGTACACGTCCAGCAAGGCTCGAGCTGTCCGCACTCAAAGCATGCACACACCGTTGTCGGGTGCTTGTCTGCTTGAAGCTGCACGATGAAGAGCATGTATGCATGATGTTGGTGCGTGTAGCCAGCATGGCAGTTGATCATGTGCGTGATGCCTGTGCTTGCATGGCAGGTGGGGCTGTGCCCCTGCGCGCGCAAACCTGAAGGGGGCCTTCCCAAACCAGGGTCACGACGTGCACTGCTTTGGAAAGGTACTACTCGTACTGATGTACTGAACCATTATGCTGCAGTTGTACGAGACACATTTGCATGTGGGCAAGCTGCTTGAAACGCCGTGTTATTATTTTTATTCAGCTGCTTGAAAGACACAGCCACAGCCACATCCCATGGTTGTTTTTCATCGTCACATCAACAGCATGCAGACATCTGGGCAGAAAGACTCATGGGCAGAGGGATCTGTGGGCCGTGGGTCAGCTGCTGTGAGCCTCTCCCCACTTGCTCGTTCCTGCACTGTGTGTTGTTCCTGCTGGACGGATACACCTGCTTCCCCCACAACTGATCATGGATGCAACACTGCAATTTGCAACCACGGCATGCGGTGGCCCCTTCAACTCCTCTCCTTCCCCAATGCCAACACCTGAGACGCCCCCTCAACCAGAATCCTGAGGAAGGCCCTGACCATGTGGTGACCTCAATCCAGCAGCCCACAGGCACATTACATACGAGCTCAATCCGTCCCCTGCACCTGCCCTGCTGTGTCCCAGGTGGTGCTGTCCCAGTCGTCCAACAAGGACTCGAACAACTCATACTCAGATGACCCAACCCTGCTGGGGTTTCCCTGTGTGTCCCTTGGCACAACTGAGGTCGGTGCGGCCACTTGATGACCCTACTAATAATAATAACACGGCGTGTCACAGATGTGTCTTCATGCCGGAGCCTGACAGGCTTTATGGCCCTACTACTATGGCCCATTATGGTAGCCACTTGTTTGCAACCATAGATCGATACAAAATTGTGCACGCACACCTACCCGAGCTGCCCCGCTTGATGCGCATGCTGCACACCCGCGGCCGCGGTTTGCAATGCTGCTGTGTAGCGCATCGCAAACGGCCTCACCAAACGCATGCATTCAAGCAACCAACGGCTGCAATCGTGCATTTTGTGTGAGCACGTCCCTGTGGTGCTCACGGTGGTTTGGTTGTACTGCAGGGCTTCCGTGTGTGTGACCAGGGCGAGGCGCCCGTGCCCCCAAATGTGTACACCGACTTTGACTGGTGCTATGGCTCAGAGGACGCTCCAGGCGTTGCCCTGACCGCATACTACGATCTCACTGGTCAGTCACACGCCGTGTTATTATTGTTAGCTATGAGCCGGGGCGGCATGGCCTGGGACACGGCATGGGACACGTGTGCATGTCCGTGACATGCCTGTACAACCATCACATGCATGCTTGTCGCTGCTAGACAGGATTTATGTAGCAATAAAGGATCAGCTGAGCATCAGCACGTTGATTAATGCAAGGGCCACAGCCATTTATACAATCATAAGCATATGTGTCCAGCAGTCATTCTGTGGAAGGGATGGCAAGGTATGGGAGCCATTAGCCACGCATGCAAGGCGGCCTGCGCCTCGGAGGCCCAGTTCACCGACAGCATTTCCTGCACTATTTTGTCGTACGTCATGCAGGTGCAGACTCCAAGGCCAAGATCTGCAGCATCCAGGTGTGTGCAAACACCTCTGTGACGCGCTGTGTTTGATCACGTGTGTGCAAGGTTGGCAGCCAGCCGCTGAGCATGTGCTGAGCATGCTGTGGCTCGGCACATCGTGCACCACAGCTCCATGTGGCGAGCATGCTTGTCGGTGTGGCTTGCTGCCTCATGTACACAGGTCGTCCAATCAGCGGACCCCGATGGATACAACTCCATGTGAGTGCAGACCCCCATCGGCATGACAGCTGGCAACAATTTGTGCATGATCGTGCTGCCAAGCCTAAACTGCTGGGAGTTGGCTGCAGCAGGCAAATGTACTCGATGTCTCCATGCCCTTCGCCATGCTGCATATGCGTTTATTCTTACCGGTTGTCTGCTGGCCCTGCTGTCTTTACAACACAGCAACTGCGCGCTAATTGACGGCAACGACGTCAACGGCAACAAGGGCGACTACACGTTCGTCAATAACTGCCTGGATCCCGCGGCATCAGCGGCCGACAAGGCAAAGTGTGAGTGTTCCTGCACGGAGTGATCCCTGGCGTCCCTTCTCCCTTGCATGACATTGTCTTACATTTACTACATCACCTAGCCGCTGCCAAGCAACCCTTGGGCCAGATCTCTTACCATGGGTGCAGAACTTGTTGACCTATCCATGCATAGAAGGGAAGTGGTTCCCGTTGCTGAGTGCAGGGGACTTCAGGACTGGCACAGCTGCGACGGATGGCAATTGGTACTTCAAGGTCGATGTCTCATACACGGTCACGAACGATTGCGACAGTGATACGATTGACGTCTCGTACCCAGCCGACCTCTATGGGTCCAACGATGATGAGGTCCCTGAGTACTGGGTCGAGCCGGTGCGTGTCCATGGCTTGAGATCAGCGGGGCTTGCTACATACGACATGAACATCCTGACATTAGCTCATGCATGTCCCCAGGCATGGTCCTCTGCTGTACATGTATGTGCCGCTTGGCATGCAGCATCGCATGTCGCACGAGTGCATACGCCTGTTGCACATGCATGACGGAGCCTGGTAAAGGTATGTTCTCAAGGACCGCCAGCTGGCCTGCGCACATTTGACAATGAGCGCCTGCCCCCAAAGGACCGTCCAAACGCCTTGCTTGACTCTGCAGATCAGGGCGGCCTCAGCCTGCATCACCCCATGCGTCTCCACATGTGTGGGTGACACTGGGCCTGCGGGCGACACTGGCCCTGCTGGCCCTGCTGGCGACACTGGTGAGTATCGAGATGCTTAAGTAGATTCACAACTCGAGCTCAGACAGTGGATGCATGCTGGTAACCAAATCCAACTGCCATGGGCCACATGTTGTGCACTTATTATGCCTTAATCAGGGGGCAAACACCATTGATTGAGCAGCCCGAACGGGCCATGCCTTTAGCTTGCCTTGCGCACCCTTACCTGCCTCCATGAGCACCTGCCACCGTGCCACCTGCCACCTTTGTAGCCGTGCAAGTGTTTACATATACGGTTTTGCCTCTGGAACCTGTGCGGCTAAAGCAGCAATGGCATTTAGACATGCTAGACATGTTTTCAGCCTTCATTGTGGGTTCTGTATACGCAAATTAAGCTCATATATCAGCCCAGATATCAGCCTGCTACAGCCACCCTATCGGAGCTGTCGTGCATCGCCTTTTTCATGCGCCACGGCCCATGCATGCCGATGCTTCTTTGGCGCGCTGGCATGGCGGTTATACATATTCCTTAACATTGAATGCTTTGTGATGGTCCTTGCCGTGGTCCAGGCAGCACGGGCACTCAGGGCGACGTTGGGGCCACCGGCGCGACCGGCCCCGCTGGCCCCCAGGGCAACACTGGTCCCCAGGGCCCCACAGGCGACAAGGGCGCCACCGGCGCGACCGGCCCCGCTGGCCCCCAGGGCGACACCGGCCCCCAGGGCCCCACAGGCGACAAGGGCGCCACCGGCGCGACCGGCCCCGCTGGCCCCCAGGGCGACACCGGCCCACAGGGCCCTACGGGCGACAATGGCGCCACGGGCGCGACCGGCCCCGCTGGCCCCCAGGGCGACACCGGCCCACAGGGCCCCACGGGCGACAAGGGCGCCACGGGCGCGACCGGCCCCGCTGGCCCCCAGGGCGACACCGGCCCCCAGGGCCCCACGGGCGACAAGGGCGCCACGGGCGCGACCGGCCCCGCTGGCCCCCAGGGCGACACCGGCCCCCAGGGCCCCACGGGCGACAAGGGCGCCACGGGCGCGACGGGCCCCGCTGGCCCCCAGGGCGACACCGGCCCACAGGGCCCCACGGGCGACAAGGGCGCCACGGGCGCGACCGGCCCCGCTGGCCCCCAGGGCGACACCGGCCCACAGGGCCCCACGGGCGACAAGGGCGCCACGGGCGCAACCGGCCCCGCAGGCCCCCACGGTGACACCGGCCCCCAGGGCCCCACAGGCGACAAGGGTGACACGGGCGCGACCGGCCCCGCAGGGCCCCAGGGCGACACCGGCCCCCAGGGCCCCACGGGCGACAAGGGCGCCACCGGCGCGACCGGCCCCGCAGGGCCCCAGGGCGACACCGGCCCGCAGGGCCCCACAGGTGACAAGGGCGACACAGGCGCGACCGGCCCCGCTGGCCCCCAAGGCGACACCGGGCCCCAGGGCCCCACGGGCGACAAGGGCGCCACGGGCGCGACCGGCCCCGCTGGCCCCCAGGGCGACACCGGCCCCCAGGGCCCCACGGGCGACAAGGGCGCCACGGGCGCAACCGGTCCCGCTGGCCCCCAGGGCGCCACCGGCCCCCAGGGCCCCACAGGCGACAAGGGCGCCACCGGCGCTACCGGCCCCGCTGGCCCCCAGGGCGCGACCGGCCCCCAGGGCCCCACGGGCGACAAGGGCGCCACCGGCGCTACCGGCCCCGCTGGCCCCCAGGGCGCGACCGGCCCCCAGGGCCCCAAGGGCGACAAGGGCGCCACCGGCGCGACCGGCCCCACTGGCCCCCAGGGCGCAACCGGCCCCCAGGGCCCCAAGGGCGACAAGGGCGCGGCCGGCAAGACCGGCCCCGCCGGCCCCAATGGTGCGACCGGCCCGCAGGGCCCCAAGGGCGACAAGGGCGCCACCGGCCCCGCTGGGCCCCAGGGCCCAACCGGTCCCAAGGGCTCAACCGGTGCCAAGGGCGACAATGGTAAGTATTGGATTTGAGACACCGCAACCGACATACTTTGCAATTGACTGGGCCGCTCGCACGGCTTGTTTGCGACCGGTAGCGGCTGTGGCGGCACTGCATGAGCTTGGAGTGCGCATGATCATGCTATCTGTTGACTTCTTGACTATAATGCGTTTCACAGATTCATTTGTTTGCTTACTTCTTGAGTGACATCATGACATGTGGGCACACCTCGCAGGCCAGTCGGGAACATGCCCCACTGGCTCGTGCTGCCCTGGTGAGTTGTGGGAAACTGCCGGGAACTGCTGCCTCGGTGACCTGTCCCAACTGCCAACACTTTTGCCCGCGTGCCTTTCAATTGCAACTGCGTTTGCCCGTGTCTTCAAGAGGCATCGAAGCATGTGCCCACTGCTGCTGGTTTAAAAATTGCATGCAGCCCGCGAGATCCGCTACACAACCGGCAAGGGCGAGCCGTCCCCTAAGAACACAAAGAAGCAGAACTTCCGATGCATCGAGGTCGCATGCAAGGGCAGCTACCCGTGAGTAGCCTGCCTTGTGGGACAGACCACGTGCTCATGAGTCATTGCAAGGTTTTGTAGGCGTGCTGCGGCTTGGCAGCTGCATCACACCGCCCATCACACACGGGTTGTGATGCTTGGTCACTCTTACACAACCTGTATGTGCTTGGGGCAGTGCGGTGGCAGAACATCACATGCTTTTTTGCCACATGCAGCCTGATCTTGCATGCCCACACCCAATGGCCCCACCCACGCTTGGCTGCTGGAGTGCTCCTCACTGCACCCGGCATGCCCATGAGTCCATCGGCATGCGCCCATGCTCCATGCATCCATGTGCACAGATTCATCTCGGGCGGCTCCTGCTCCCTCCAGGCCAACGGCAACAGCAAGAAGGTGAGTCGAGGCACTGTTTGATGAGCTTGCTCAAGACGATGGCCGCCTGAAAATATGGAGACACCTCTTGCCCATCACCTGGTCCTATCACCCCATCACTTGCGGCGGTGCACATGGCCTGTGCCATCCTGCAGATATGGTACTCCGGCGTGGCTGTGCCACGCATACCATGCACCTCACTCGCATGGCTGGCTGACTGGCTGGGCAATGGCTGCTATATAAACCGCCGGCTGTCCTTGAACAGCTTAGGCTTCCATTAGCAAACGCGGTGGCCCTCTTTGCTTGACCCCCATTATGGGCACCCAGCCAGCAAACGTTAAAACACAAGCTGGCTGTTGGCCAATGACATCCCACGCCAATGCACCCACATCGTCCAAGTGTTGCACAAGCGTGCCACGATCAACCAGCCCAGGTACATGTGCTGCGTCCGATCGTGCCCACCTGTGACACATGCCTCTGGCCTGCGCGATCGACAGATTCCCATCCTCGTGTACTCTGGCGTCGCACCTGGCACGACCAACAAGTTCCGCTGCTGCTGGGCGTTTGGCCGTGACGACTACCGCTGCACCGGCCGCTTCCCGCTCATCGCCCACGGCTACTGCTCGGCGTGCGCCACCAAGCCTGTGGATGACGGCAAGTGCCCCATGCAGCAGCCCGACGATGTGCAGGGCCCATACCCCGACACTGCAGTGGAGACCGAGTAGAAGGTTGCCGTGCGTGGCATCAGGTGGGCTGCTGGGCTGCTGGGCTGCTGTGCTCTTGGGATGCATGGCTGTTGGTCTGCTGGGCTCATGGGATACATGGCTGCTGAACTGCCGGGCTCTTGTGGTAAATGGCTGATGCACGTGATGAGCTCAAAATCATATCAGCTCATCATGGAGCTCATCATATATAGAATGCTTTGGATGCGACAGCCTTTGGGGCTGCACGGCACGCTCCTGTGGCCACGATTAGACATTATGGATGTGACCAGGCATAGCATGTGTCCACGCAGCGTGCAGCGTACGCACGGGGGGCTGGCTGTGTGCCTGTGCATGCTGACACCCACACTGTGCATCCTTCAAGGCCACAGGCTGGGTAGATGTTATTGCCCAGTCTTTGGCATGCAGCCGTGGTGCTGGAGGGGTAGCGAGCGTACTGTACCTCAGCATGTAGCACATGCCGCACATACATCGTAACACTCGGCCATTCATACCCTCACACATCCCCAGCTAAGTTGTACCTGCATGTCCCAACTTGCCATGCGCACACAGGAAGTGAGCGGAGAGCAGGCAGACTGCTGCGTGAACTACTTCGCAAACGTGATCTTGAGCACCCCAGCTCAGCCCGTAGGCCTTGGATGACGGACCTTAACCTGCTGCCCAGAGGAGCCTCAGGTGCTGTGGGTGCTTGGGTGTTGTGCGCATCTGCTTGGGGACCCGGCCCGAAGATTGAGGTGCTTGGTACATGGCGCTGGCTGTGCTGTCTTGGGAGCCTTATTACATGGGCAATGGGCGCCTCATGGCCTCATCGCATGGAAGCCGTATGGCCGGGAGCCCTAGTGCATGCACACAAACTTGAGCACCGTAGCAATGTGTGAGACGGGCAGCTAGCCGAGTGGCAAGAGCTAGCAACACGGGGACAATTTTTAATTTGATGCATTAGATGCGATGTATGTTAGGCCACCTCCATGGAGCCTCCATGGATTGAGCACTGAATGCTGTGGTTGGGATGGCGCTGGGCTGTGGACGTATGCTGATTTGGGCAGCTCTTTGCTTGATCACAATTGGACGCTTGGGTGGACACATCGTTACAAAAGCATGCTTCCATGCGCTCACACGATTAGGGCGCCGCAGGTTTGAAATGGCACAGGAGTATTGCTGGTGCACTTCTTGCAGGTGTGCAGCTGCACGTAGTTTGCTCGCACATCGTTTACAAGCCGTTGTGTGGTGCATATCTACCTGCATGCACGCCCATCGCATGCACGCCCATCGCATGCATGCCATAATCCTTGTTTACACACCCACAAGTGACGTGCTACGTACTGCCAGGCTGCACCTGGCGGTACGGCTCGCTCGCCTCATCCTCATGCACATACATATCCAACCATGCACCCACACACAAGCCAGTTGGGCGACCATCGATGGCTTTGTTGGTTTCTCGTCACTGTGTGCTGCTTTCCTTTTGATTTGCTGCTACGTTTGAAGCTCGACCTTACATTGCATGCTGTGCTGCTGCTCGTTGCTGCTCATCCCTGTAATGCAAACGGAGTGCATGATGCCCACTAAGCACTGGATACAACCACAGTCAAAGCCAGCTGCAGCCGCATGCCCCATGCAACCAACAGCAGTCGAGACCCAAGAGCCTCTGCACATCATGTTGTGCGCCGGCTGGCTGTTACGGCATGAGCGCCTGCTGCCTGCTGCGTGTGTCAATCCACGTGCTCAGCCATGGAGCAGCAGCAACGGCAGCTTGCATGCCTTGCCTTGCATGCCTTGCATGCAGCCTGCATGCGTGCAGCTTGCATGCATGCCCTGCAGCTCACAGCTAAACAGGCACACAAGATGCCAATGTGCGCTGCACACTACACGCAGTGGTCACGCACACACATGCAAGCATGGTCCGTTCGTATCCATGCTGTGTGCCATTCATATTCTTACATTTCAGTTCGCCAGCAGCTAGCACACCGCTGTAGGCAGGCAGGTCACAGGCAGAGGCGGTCACGCCCAGCAGAATCCATCTGAACACAGGTCGGCAACACCCCAGCCGGTGCAGCACCAGGTGAAAGTGATCGCACCAGTCAGCTGTGACAGTTGATGATAGTGGGGCAAGGTGGCTGAACACGAGCAGTGCATTGCCACAGATGTCAGCAGTTGTACATCAATTTCAGGCTGACACATGACAGTTTACACCAGCATGTTGCTGGTGTTCACGGGGTAGTGTGTTGGTTAGCCAGTTTGCTGTGTTGTGCCTGTGAGTAGGGGGTGCAGCTGTGGTGGTGCGGTGCAAAGTGGATGGGCTGGTGTATGTTGGATTAGTGTTTGCTTCACTCAACTGGAACACCGTGCAGGCACCCGGCTCTCTATAGTCTTAGGGAACTTCTATTGATGGGCTCCGGCAAGCAGATGAATTTGTGAAACGCCGTGTTGTTATTGTTATTATTACATGACACTTTGACAGCGCAGGCCACACCAGTACTGCTGATTGGTGGATGCACAACACGGCACCCTGCTTGCCTCGTTCAACGCTCTGCAAGCATCGCCACTTGACCACTGCAAGGCGTCAGGATGTTGGCAGGTGCTTCAAGTGGTACCTGAGTGGGTGGTCGTCATGCCAGGGACAGCTGCAAGGAATGTGCGCGCAGCGAGGCAGCCTAACTGCCGCCTCGAGAATGCCAGCTTCTGCACAAGACCGAATGCAGTTGGCCACCAAGCTGAAGCTGCACTGCCCTCACGGCAACATGCCCTCAGCAAACAAGCACCTTTGCGCATGTGCGGCTGCTCATGTTGCCAACAAAAGGGGTATCGCCAGCCTGCTGGGCCCTGTGCCTCGGGCGCACGGATGTTGTATAAATACAAACTTGCACAGTGCTGGCACGCGGCACCGACCCAAGCCCCGTGCATGTGCACCAAGCGGCTGCCCGCTGCGGCTGCCTGCTGCCACAGAATGCTGCTGCAGTAGTCCTCTTGTTGCATCTTCTACTGTCATCCCATGTGCGGTGCCACCGAGGCATTCACGGCTGGATGGTGCGCGCGCGCGTGCCTTGTCATCCCCACTCTTACTGCGAGTGAGAACCAAACCCAGCATCAGAGCACGCAGTTCATCACAGCTTTACTGTACAAAGCTCTGGTGGGTGATTCTGTATGCTCAGCTGTGGTAGTGCTGCAGGCCTGCTGTGTGTTGTGGGACCACCCGAGCGAGTTCGTAGCTGAGCTGGATCCTGCTCCCAACTGATTCAATTGATCTGCCACTGCCTAACTACTCCTTGCAGCACGCGCAAGGACTTGGCTGGCCTGGAAACCCCAATTGCACCACGTGAAGGACATCTCTCGGGACGCAAAGGACACAGGTACGCTGCAGTCGATGCGACAGTGCAGCAGGCCCGTGCTTTACCGGACCGTTTCGCGAGGGTGCTGGGCTTTCGTGCACTGAAGACTGGCCGCATTTGGTCGAGAGGTCCGTTCCATGGCTAAGCCACACCGAGAAACCACGCCCCGCATCCGGGAGGCACAAATTTTGCGCAGCACAGCGCGCTTTTCTGCCCTCCGCAACAATCCTGGCCGTTAGCCACTGCAGCAGAAACCTGGGGCATGGCCGAGGCACAAGACGCGTGCCAACTCATCATGTCCTGCATGCGTCGGCTGCCGCCTAAGCCATTGCGGCACCCCACCGACTGGCACGGTTGCCTAGGCTACACCTTGCACTCATCACACAGCTGTGCGGACAATCAGTACGGCTGTGCACGCAGGGCCTGGCTGCATGTGGCTGCAGCAACCATGTGTTTGCACACGCACTGAACCTTGGACACTGGACACCTGGTGCTCGCCCCCTTGCACATCACAGGTTCTTCCTTAGTTAGACCACCCAGTCATGGCCACTGTCTACAAAAGCACACGTCCCCTGCACCCCAAACGTGCAGCTGCTGCGCTGCTGCTGGCAGCGCTTGCTGCGTGCTGCTTGGCACCCTGTGGTGCTGGCCGCCCAGCAGGCCTGCACCGCCGCCGACTGAACTCGAACTCGCAGCGTGTTGTCGTCCCGGCTGCTTCCCTGACTGGTACGCTGCGCACAAACGCAGCCTCCCCACAAGTCCCACACACAGCACTCCCTTTGCGTGGCGCGCACTGCCCATGCCAGCTGCATGCTGCCTGCCGGCGTCGTGTTGGGTGGGAAGCTGCTGGATGCTGGTTG
>BDCZ01000235.1:24271-40731 GCA_001662365.1 Chlamydomonas applanata | reverse complement strand
CTCGCACCCATACCCCCGCTGTACCCTCGTACCACCGCCCCTCGCTCCCCCTCCCACCCCCCCACCCAACCCCCCCCCCACGCACACACCCACGCACCCACCACCACACACCCGCGCGAACACGTGCGTGCGCGCACACACCCACCCCGCGCACCCTCACACCACACACCCTCATACCCCCACCCCAGCCACCCAACCACCCCAGCCACCCTTTTACCTTAAGCACCCACCAGCGCACCTTGACCTGCTGTCTTGGGTGCGCATCCCTGCAGGTGTCAGCCGCTCCAACCGCGGCCTGAAGAGTGAGTGGGACATGGATCGGGGGGTGCAGCTCCTCCCAGTTCACCCTGCGTCACGAGCACTTTAAGTTTGGCTGGACCTGTTGCATGTTCCAGTTCATATGCTCCAGGTCCAGGGCGTTGGCTGGACCTGTTGCATGTGCCAGCAGGTCACATGCTCCAGGTCCAGGCCATCCAGGGCTTTGGCTGGACCTGTCCACCACAACGCAGCCCCCAGCCTTTCGCATAGCATGCCTTGATCACAAAACTTGTTGTACTTCATGCAAGCCTAGCGTGCCTTAACCCCCGCCTTGATCCTAACAACAAACGTCACGTAGCGTATGTCACAGAGTTGTGACAAGCACTGCGCCGACCTCCGCTTGCTGCCTGCAGCCAAGGTTGAGACGGCTCCAGAGCTGGGCCAGTGCAATGTGGACAACCGTGACGCATGGTAAGGCCTGGTCATGCTACGCTCATGCAGGCACCCGTGCGTGCGGAACGCTGTGCTTGTAATGTTTGATACAGTGCTCCAAGCAGATGAACATGTGAAACGCTGTGTTGATTGTTAGATTCTTACTCCTGTTCTTACTCCAAGCATTCATGTATGCGTGGATGTACAGGCAGTGCTGCGCCACGCCCCTCCTGCATGCCCAAGTGCAATACAGCACGTGCCGACTGGCTTTGTCCACCTCTACAGCTGCTCCTCGCTGCAACTACACAATCACTATTATAAATTGACTGACTGGCTGCTGTCCCCCTGGCTTGCACCCCTCACTTCCACGTTGCAGGTACTCATACAAGAACCCCTCAGACCTTCCCCTAGGAGCCAGCACTGTCTACGATGCTGGCTGTGATGGCTGCTGCAAAGACCCCAGCGTGTCCCAGTGCTGCTCCTCTGGCTGCCCTGCTGATGGTCTGGGGCCCAACTCCGCAGGGTTCAAGTGCCAGCACGTGCGTGTTTGCACGCCTTGCACCCGCCACACACACCTCACGCTGTGCAAGTGTTGAAGTTCTCGTGGTTGGACCGTTCATATTCTCACAGCAAGGGAGCCAAGCCCCTGAGCCGACCGTGCAGCAAACTGAAGGGGCACTCTGCATGCCCCGCATGTCATGCATGTACTGCATGTACTGCATGTACTGCTACCATTCGCCTGCAGCCTACTACTGAGCGCCACCCACCCACCCACTCGACACGAGCATACCCCATTTGAGATGATAACATGTACACTGCTGGCCTGGCATTTAATAATAATGATAACAGGGTGTGTCATGTGGCTGTATATAATGTGCCTGTGAGGTGCAGGGCACTGGCGCTGGCGAGGCAACGCTCAGCGAGAGGCCTGGGGGCGCGCTGATCGAGGGCCGCTCAAACCAGGACGCACTGGTCAGCACCTGCTCTGGCAGGCGCTGGAAGTGAGCAACAAGAATCCTGCGTCTCAGCGTTCCAGAAGCTAGCCACATTCCAGCAGCTAGCCCTGCTGCCTGGTGTTATGAATTTTATGATGCCGTGAAGCACCTGAGAGGTGCTTGATTGAAATGTTGTGTGCGCACCCCACGCAATGCACCGCCTGTACTGCCTGCAAGGCCTCGCCCACTGTACTGCTTGTACTGCTTGCAGCAAGCAGTACTGGCACGTCGTGTGCGAGTACTACTCCCAGAAGGACGCCGAGGACCGGTGAGTGCTCTGCTGCTTGGACAACTTGACTTGCCCCCGCTGCCCGCTGTGCCTGGCAGCGGGCTGTTGCCAGCTGCTAATCAGCACACAGCTCAACACTTGTGTTGCAACATGTGGCTCATCAGCAGCAGTGGATGATTTGCTCCAGGACAGCAGCACCACTGCTGAGCTCGCACCTTGCTTGTGGCGCCACTGGCACTGGCAGTCCTAGCGGACTCCATCGCGTGTTGTAACAAGAACAATAACACGGCGTGTCACAGATGTCTCAAAGGCTTGGACTTTGCGTGTTGTACTTGGTTATAGCTACGGTATTGTATAGCCTGTCATTTGGATGGTGCCGCCCGTCACGTGCAGGTGGGGCTGCGCCCCTGCACGCAACGATCTGGAGCTGACATATCCAAACCAGGGCCACAACACACACTGCTTCGGACAGGTACACGACCTACACGTACTGCACTCCCCAGCTGCTTGCAAATCCTGCAGCTGCTTGTAGCTAGCCCGCCTCTGCTTCATCCCCTTGTGGGTTAACTTGGGTTTGGAGGGAGGGGTGGCGGGGCAGCGTTTCCGCCCTAGACCCTTCCCAAATCGCGTTCGCCACCAGCACTGCTTGGGCCAAATGGCCGCAGGTAACCTCCGCCATGGCTATCTATCCCTTGTCTGCAAGCACTTGTAGGCTGCCGCCCCTGCACCGACAGATTGCCGATCTGCTGCTGCTGCCTGGCTGCCTACCACCAAATTCACTGATGATACCTGCGTCGCCCCTGCTGCTCGCCTCCTGCACACCAGGTTGTGGAGGCATATGTCTACACAGGCAAGGGCAAACCTGCGGTTGAAGACTTCCCAAGCCAGTACACCCAGGTGACGGAGGCGACCAAGGAAGGTACTCCCCTGGGCTTGCCCTGTGTCACACTCGGCACCACTGAGGTAGGTGCGGGCATGTGCGTGGGAACCCACAAATGTTGAAATAATAATAATAATAATAACAATAATAATAATAATAATAATAATAATAATATTAATAATAATAATAATAATAATAATAATAATAAATGTTGAAAAGTGTGAAGGGATTGTGACCAGCCTGCTGCGCTTGTGAGCAAGGAGCTGGGCCCTGCCTGGTTGCTAATAGTGTGGACAGCCCAACTTCCAGCCCTGTGGTGATGCATACATATGAGAAGTCACCTGGTGATGATGGCCCCGTGGCGGTGGCCGAAACCGGTCGTGATAGCCACCCCTTGTGCCCCAGCAATCTGCTGGGTTTATGACGCTGATCTGGATTGAGATCCGTCCGGCACAAGTGACAGACGCATGCTGAATTTGGAATTGAACCATGGGTCCCAGCAACTGCTGGGAGGCTCATGCACCCATGAGGTGTACGGCTACACCACCCAACCCACACACGCATATACTCACCTCCGATCCCTGCTGCCTGCTTGCTGCCTGCTTGCTGCCTGCTTGCTGCATGTTGGTATATATCCGGCTTACTTGCGGCCCTGCTCGCTGGATTGCCAACCCTGTGAAGCTGTGGTGCATGCTGCTGCCGCCTGCAGGGCTTCCGGGTCTGCAACCCCTCCGTTCCTGGGCAGGACACCTTGCCCTTTCATGTTGACCTGCTCCCCACCTGGTGCACTGGATCTGAATACACCCCCAAGCTCACCATCAATGTCCAAAGTGAGTGTGCAGGGGCCAGCCGGCGACGATGCAAGGTGCTGCTGCTGTGCAACGGCCATGCGCGCGCGCTGCGCATCAGTGCATGTGAATATGACGTCTACACTCAGCCAATGCCCAGCCCAGGAGCCCAGCAGCTGAGAAGCTCAGCAGCGGCATATGAGGCAGCTCATCAGATGCCTGCGTGGTATGTACCTATGCCTGATTATGCACGTGCATGGTCATCCCGTGCATGGCCTCGCTCCTGTTTCTTAATAAGTAATGATAACACTCCTGTTTGTTGCAGACGCCGTGTTATTATTACTATTATTGTTTGTTGCAGAGGTGGAATCCAAGGCAAAGCTCTGCAGCATCACGGTCACACAGTCGGCGGACCCAGAGCTGTCCGACACCATGTGAGTGCTGCCAAAGGATGCACGTTCCTTGAATGAGAATTCGTGCATCCCAAGACGTCTTGATTGTGGGCACTGCATGCTGCATGGCTATGTTTGACCTGATCTTGATTGTGGGCACTGCATGCATGGCGGTAGCCCCAGCTGTCATTACCTGCCCATTGCCACTGCAGCACATGCAAGGTGCTTGACCAAACCGGCTCGTACACCTTTGTCGACAACTGCGTGCCGGACTCGGCATCTGACGAAGACAAGGCAAAATGTGAGTTGTGGTTTCGGAGTAGAATGACGATCGAACATTGTCCCTGCGAGCAAGCATTGATCTGCTTTGGCACAACCATGAATTGCCAAGAAGACCCATTCCGTGATGTACGCCGCCACCCTGAGGGATGCGCCCAAAATCATCTGCTTCCAATGACCCCTGCTCCTTGCAGGGGCTTTCAGCAACACAGCGACCACAACCTCTGGCCACTGGTACTTCACAGTGGACATTGCATGGAGCAAGTGAGTTGAACGATGGTCATCATGCTCAAATGCCTGCTGGATTATCAATGCTGCAGGATGTGCTAGGTGGCACCAACGCGCATGGCGGGTGCATGCCGCTCTGTGCCAGGATGTGATGCACACTTGCATTCAGTCCTGCATATACTTTAACCATGTGTGCGTGCAGCTGTCAGTCGATGATGCGTGGTATGCGTTCATGAATGTTGTGTTGCATGCAGGAATGGTGAGAAGGATTCGGACTGTGAGACTGGTGATCCCTACGTCTCGTCCTACCCAATTGATTTGTACGGTCCCTCTGATGACAACCCGGAGGACACGTACGACATCACGGTGGGTCTCATTTTGCCTCACCATCTAGCAGCCCACTCATGAGGGCTTCCAGCCAGCAGCTCGTGTATCAGGAACTGAGTATGATGAGGCTTGATTATGATGAGCTCCGGCATGCAGACACATCTGTGACACGCCGTGTTATCATTAATATTATTATTGAGTATGATGAGGTTCGTTACTAGATTGCTGATGTCCTGATGCCCTCTCATCCAGCATCCACTGTTGACGGCCGTGCAATGCGCTCAAGTGGGGAACAGAAGCCCTCACCTGCCACTTCCTTCCCATTGGACGCAACATTTCATTTGATCATTTACCAAAGGCCCCTACTTAATGTCCTGCTTGCACTCGTGCGTAATGGACCCTGCCTGACGGCGATGATCTGTAGATCGAGGGTGCTGAGAGCTGCGGCGGCCCTCAGCCGACTCTGCAGCTTGACCTGGTGCGTGCCGCCCGTGCAGTTCCTGTATCGAATCGTTTGCAGCATGCTGCTACTCTGCTGGCATCTGCGCTGGGGTATGAACAGCTTCTGGTATGAACAGTTCATGGTGTGGGATTGTATCAAATCCACCAGCGCAGAGCAGGCCTACATGCATGCGCTCCTCCTTTCCTCAGAATGCTCAGGTTGCCACAGTTGGATCCTGCTCAGATGCATGCAGCCGAGACCCTTCTGACATCCTGCAGCGCATTTGCTGCCAAGCCGCAGCGATCCTGCAGAGATCTTACAGACATCCTGCTCAGATCCTGCAGTGATCTTACAGAGATCCTGCTGAGATTCTGCAGAGATCTGGCCTGCAGAGATTTGGCCTTTTTGTGCCCCTGCCCTGTCACCACCTGTGCAGGCCGGCTGCACAAACCCAGTCGTTGTAGACCCTGTGGGCCTCACCTGCACTGCCACCAACACTGGCAGCGTGGACGTCACCATCAACTTTTGTGACCAGAGTGATGTCTTCCTGCCGGCTTGCCCAGAAGGCACATCTCCGTGCCCGTCCGCAACTGGCACCACGTCTTTTGTGGCTGAAGGCCCAGGCATCGGGCAGCAGCACTTGGAATACATCACAAGTGTGCGCTATGGCACCAAGAACGATGCCGCCTATGGAACACCTGGTGTCTTCACCTACACCAGCCACCCTGACCCTGCCACCTGGAACCTGGCGATCACCAAGGAGACTGGCCTGGACGCCACCACACAGGCCACTGGGTTGTATGTACTGCCAGGCGCAGCCATCAACTGGTACTACACCTGGAGCAATGACATCACACTGTACGGTGATGCATCTTTGGACATCAGCATCAGTGACACAGGAAGTACTCTGACAGGCATGACGTACAGTACCCCTGTGACACGTGCGCTGAGTAGCCCAGCATCAGCTAGCGCCACACCTGTCGCCCTTCTCTCCACCCCTCACACGGCGTGCAGCAGCTGCGACTCGTACAGCAATGTGAGTGCTGGGAAGGGGGCTTGGTTTGAGCAGGCTGGTAGCGGGGTGCGGTGGGGTGGGGTGGGGTGGCAGGTTGGTGCGTGTGACATGCATGGGTGAGATGGGTGAGATGGGTGAGATGCGATGCTGGTTGGTGCGATGTGAAATGCAATGCGTCCTGGAGCTGCTTGCATGGGTGTACGGGGTTGTGCTAAACAAGCTTTCTTGCCTGCAGGGCAGAGGGCACAGTTACTGACAGGGCTGCATCTGGCATGTTGCTTTGTGGCTGCTGCTACAGATAATTATACTGTAGATGCTGACAACATCTTACCAAAGTGCATCTGCATATCTGCATATGCCACCGCGCGACCAGCACTTGGCTGTGCGCCCGGCTGGCTCCGGTGCTTATGCGCATCATGGCCTTGGACCTGGCGCCATGTACCTACTTGTGTTTACTGCCTGCTGCATATCTTGCGTACTGCCTGCGCAGACCGTGACGTACACCGTGACTTACAACACGGGTGATGAGTCTAGCCTGTGTACGCCGCCCCTGCCCCATTCCGCGACGGCCAGCAGTGACTACACGGTTGCCAAGCCCGCATTCACCGTCACCCTGGTGCGTGCAGAGCGGCGGCAAAGCTGTGCCGTGCCGGGCAGCGGCGCTGCTGTGCTGTGCTGTGCTGTGCTGTGCTGTGCTGTGCTGTGCTGTGCTGTGCCGTGCTGTGCCGCGCCGCGCCGCGCCGTGCCGCGCCGCGCCGCGCTGCACTGTGCGGTGCGGTGCGGTGCGGTGCTGTGCTGTGCTGTGCTGCGCCGCGCCGTGCCGTGCCGTGCCGTGCCGTGCTGTGCTGTGTTGTGCTGTGCTGTGCTGTGCTGTGCCGTGGTGATGCCTGATGTTACGTTGTTCTACCCTGCCGTGGTGACAGCTGTAGCTGCAGTCGTGCAGCACATGCGTCAGCCACCTCTGGCTACAGCCAGCTAGCCGGGGTTGCCCCCAGGCTGTGTACCTCATAGTAATATTAATAACACGGCGTTTCACAGATTCATCTGCTCACATCAACCATAATGTTGCCAGCTGTGGTGCCAGTCATGTGGCAGCTGCGCACAGCCGGCAGCCAGAAGTTTGGAAATGCAGGCCCTGCTTGCGCCTTTAGCCGCACAGCGCTTCGTGTGGGATCCATGCCAGAGTTACAACCCACTTGCATACCTCCACGCCCCGAACCTGCACCCTTGCATTGCAGAGCTTGTGAACCTGCCCTGACAGCTGTGCCTCTGCTGGTTGCGTCTCCCTGCTGAGCTTGCAGACTTACTGCCAGCACATCATCAATACTCACACCAAGACCGTGACCGTGGTGGTGAGAGCCGGTGTAGTCGCCCTGTGTGTGGTCTTCTATGTTGTATGCTGACCGAGTGCAGGCAGCCGTTGTTGCTGCCTGTGTCAGGTCTGGTTGCGGCCTGTTGCCTGCGAACCACACGTGTGATCACAGCGTAAGTTTCATCTGCCCCACACCTCGCCCCACACCTCCTCAAAACGACAGTGGCGCCCTCCCTTCGGCTCGCCACGCATGCTCCTTTCATCACACCGCCACGCCAGTGCCCATCGTACACAGGTCACAAACACTGGCAACGTGCTCCCTGCCCCACGTGACCTTCACCTCAACAGCAAGCGGCCCCAAGCCAGCAGATATCACGACCCCGCTTGCCATTGGCGAAGAGCGCACAGTCACATTCACTATCATGGGAAGCAGCGCTCCGACGTCTTACACTCTCACCGCCACATCGATCTACACGGATGGTCTGGGCAATACAATGACCGTCACTGCTGACGAGACAGGTGTGTGGGGCAGGGTTTGCCAACAGGCAGATGGGTGCGTGCAGATACATCTGTGACACGCCGTGTTATTATTGTTACTGTTATTATTATTATTATTATTATTATTTTTATTATTATTGTTATTATTATTATTATTATTATTATTATTGTTATTATTATTATTATTATTATTATTGTTATTATTATTACATGGGTGTGTGCGTAACTGTTGGCAGGTAGGCTGGGGGCATGGGGCAGCCCTTTCACTGAGAGCGAGACAGATCAGCAGTGGCCTGCCGATGGAGTAGAGAGGTAAGAGTTCAGGCGGCCGGGTTGGCTGTGGAGGTGTGAATACATCTGCGCACCGGGCATGCACGACACAGGCGCTTGCTAGGGGCCTCCTTGCTGGAATCTGTCACGTGCCTTGCCTGCACAACAGTGGGCTCGCTTGAGCCGCCTTGGCTGCTGCAAGTCTCTGCTTGTAGCCCCCTCCCTCTTTGCATGCAACCACCCCAACCACAGCTCCCCCTTGTTGCTCGGCAGCCAAGCACGTCACGCAGCACTGACCTGTGTGCCTGGTGCACAACGATTGCTTGATTTGTATTGATTTGGTATGATTGATATATATTGATTTGCATGCAGTGTCCTACACCCAGTACAGCGTCAGCAATGCCGACGTGCTTGTCTCGATGAAGGCCAGCACAGGAACATCCACCACCCCGCTCTCATGCCCCCTGCTCATTCTGGCCAACCAAAACATCAAGTGGTGAGCGCTGCTGACTGTCCCATGTAAGGGTGTAAGGGTATCAGGCTTCAAGGGTCCATCGTGATGCCGTGTGGATGGCGGTGGATCAGAAGCAGAAGCACAAGAAGCGCAGACCGTGTGCTGAAGTTAATCATGTCATGCGATGGGCTCCATCCAGACTACAGCCGTAGGGGTGTGGTGGTTGTTACCTATATATATATGTATATATATAGGTATATTGTTACCAGGCAGCCACACGCCCCGCAGCTGCACACTTCGCGGTAACCAGCACACAATCGAGTGTGCATGCATGCAGGGATGATGTTTCTTGTTTGCCGCAAGCCACGGAAACGCGCATGTTCACGCGCACGCACCGCGCGCACGCAGGTATGCTTCCGTGGGCGTCACCCCCTCCCTCACGACACCCTTCAAAGATGTGACAATGACCTACACGCGCGCCGTGTCGCCCCTGACCACCACAACAGACGGCCTCGTCAACATCCCCCCAACCTACACCAAGACCCTCACTGAGGCAGTCAGCGGCACCAGCATGAGCCTGGGTGTAACTGCGGCAGGCACCTTCTACACCCCGGAAGCCAACCCTGGATGCGACAGCGAGCCCGCCACCAACTCTGCCACCTGCAATGTCAAGGTTGTGCCGGTGTTCCCTCGCACGCCTGGCTTCTGGACCAACTGGCCAAAGTTTTGGTGGGTGTATGTTGTGCCACCCATCAGCTGTGTTCGTCATTTGTCAATGTTGTCATATGGACATGGCGTTGAGCGCGTTGGGCCCGCCCTACTGGCTTGAGTGTGTGCGTGTGCATGTGCTGAGCAGCAGTGGGGTTCAGAAGGGTTCAGGACGAGCTCGGTTAGTCTGATTTTTTGGGGTTGAATACAACTATTTAAGTTAGGTGATAAAGATGTGAGAACTGACACGCATGCCCTGGGCTGCTTATCCGTGATCCCTGGACGCGTACTGCCCCTGCGGCTGCATGCGGCTGCCCCCGGTGCAGCGTCTTTTGAAATGCATGCACAGGGACTGTGTGGGCGCTCTGTGACATGCCGTGTTGTTAACTTGTTATTATTACTGTTACAGGGCCTCGTTTCTTCATGATGTGATACATAATGTGCGAGCGGTCTTCATGATACGTGCGGGCGCAGGGACTGTGCCACACTCGGTGATCCCAGCCAAGCGGGCACCATCAACTTTCCTACTGGGGACCTCCTAGGCACTAGGTACAAGCCCATTGACCCCACTGCCGCGAGCAGCACGCCTGTGTGTGCTCTGCTGGTGGGCGATGGGGATCGTAATGCGGCCACTGGCACTGGAGAGTTCACGCTGTACTTCACACTCACTGAGGCCACTACCATCCTGAACAGCAAGTACCCTGCGGGTGATAACCGCGGCAAGCTGGCGCGCATGCTGATCGCCGCATGGATCAACTGGCTGAACGGTGGGTGCTCAGATGGTTGACCAGGTTAGGTGTGTGGGGGATGAGTCTGATGGGTTTAGCGCAGGTTTTCATTGCTGCAGTGAATGGTCCTCTAGTGATGGCGTTTGGATAACGACTGTCAGGCTCCGGCATGCAGACACATCTGTGACAATCCGTGTTATTATTATTACTAGTGAATGGTCACACCGCTGCAGTGGATGCCGTGGGCACATCACTGCGGTGCACGGGCGCGCGTGCCGCCGCCTGCCGAAATCAGCACACCGCCTATGTGGGAACAGAACTTCATTCCACTGGCGCCTGCATCGCACACCTCTGCTCTCACCCACGCCCCTGCACGCACACAGCTACAAGCCTATAACGAAATGTTGTTAATCCTGTCTCGCGGCAGGCATTTATGCGCCATGATGGGCGTACGATGTAACCAACACACACACACACACACACACACACACATTGGCTGCGCTTGCGTGGGACGGGTCTGATTACTGCGTACACCAATGCAACAATTCAGGCGCCCTGCACGCCTGAGAGCATTCAGCGGCCGGGCACCTAGCCCAGACACCAATCCACGTGCTCCATTGGTCCTCAGGCTCATGGGCGTGCCGTGCTATGCAATGGTGCACGTGCACGCACTCACACATGCAGGTGCTGCGCCTGAGTTTGAGACCGACTCCGTCTCCAAGATCCCCATCATCATGCTGGATGCCATCAAGTGGCTCAAGGCCAACACACCCGCAGAGAGTGTGAACAATGTGTACACCCAGGTGGGCTGAGTCTTGCGGCAGGCAATAAATGGCAGGCCACACACCACTGCTCTGGAGGGTCATCCCATCCTCGCACATTCATCCCTGCCATTAGTTGGGGTCCACGCATGACATGGCGCTTGCTGATGTTGTCAGGACCGGGGGCGAATAGATCTGCAGTGGCTCAGTGCTGTACTGCTGGTTCAGTGTTGTACTGCTGGCTCAGTGTTGTACTGCTGGCTTAGTGTTGTACTGCTGTCGTGCTGCTTGTCGCTGCAGGGAGGCAACGTGTTCCTCACATGGAACGCAGCCACAACCAAGTGCTGGAGCAGCGACTGCGACATTGTTGCAGGCCTGTCAGTGCCTGGCATCATTGACAAGGTCTACCTGTCTCGCAAGATCAGTGGGGAGGCTGTTTTCAACGCGCTGGGCGAGTGGTGAGTGGGTGGGCAGGGGCAGCTCTGGCGATGGAATGTATGGCGGGCTGTGCGCAGTGCATGCATGACCTACACTGTGGTGACTATCGGTAACTATGAGGTGTATGCATGACCTACACTGTGTGACTATATCAGGTAACTATATACGAAGCATACATCAACATTACAGGCGAGGGTGCTCTGTTGTTCACCCAGTACTGCCTGCGGCGGTTAGGGCCTGGAATTCTCACCAGCAGGTGGTGGCAGGCCAGGCCAGCATGAGTCTTTCTGGCAGACATGTGAACCAAGCAGCCCCACCTGCCCTTCTGCCCGCCTGCCTTTCTGCTTGCCTGCTTAAACACCTGCCTGCCCGTCTGCCTGCCTGCCCAAGGACTTGTGCACGTGCTCATGAAAGGTTGAATGTAGCACCATCATCAGGTAGGCGCTGCATACGGGAGCTTGACTTGCTGGGTGTACGGAACATTTGTGTGACCTTGCGGCTGCTGCACATGGCGCGCGCGCGCAGGAATGGCATCTGTGACAATGTGCTGGTGTGCAGCCCCAGCCCCTCTGCCATCCTTAAGACCTACCTCAAGGTGTAGGCTTCACTACTGGATACTGGAGCCATTTGGATATGGATACTGGCACCAGGCCGACCATGGCCCCGCTGACCCTGGACACACCCTGCGCACGCGTGGGTGCCTCCCTGAACCCCGTCCACTTCATGAACCTCATCAGCTCTTCATTCCTGCCCGTGAACACCTGAGGCGCTCAAGAATCTGAACGCCCGGGCAATCAAAGGGCTTCATCGTCGCCCACTGGCTGTGTGTGCATGCAGCTGCTCAGCTTCGACAGCTGCAATCGGTAGACAACACTTGGCATTACGTTGCTCTCTGGATTGGCATCACGTTGCTCTTGGATGGTGACGTGATTATTGCATGCTTTGGTAGGATTGTATAAACTACAAGTGCTGCACTTCAGTCAGCAGGCTCTTTACTTTGGCTTGGCTGGCAAGCAAATTACCTGCTGCTCCCCACTGAAAAACGAGTAGTGGTCACGCGCAGCTGCTCTGGTAGCGTGGTGTGGGTGTTCAACATCTATCCCACTGAACACTTGGCAGAGGGTTGCAAATTGAGAACGGACCGTGGTACATGAGCATACGAGTAGATGATCATGAACCAGGGTGCAATGCAAAGGTATTGCTTCAGGAGCTTGAACGTTGTAGCTTGGAGCTGGCTGGTTGCCGCCTGCTGCTGGTGAGGTGAGGTCCCTGCCCAACCTGATTTTCCTAGCTCAATCTTGCTGGCATTTCAATTCTGTTGCCTGCAGTTGACATACTGCATTCCCCCCCACATGCGCGTTGCCGGCCTGCCGCCAAGGCTCGCTGTGGATGCATCACTGGACACCACCCCCCTCCTCTTATGGTGCACAGATCAGCACCTACTGCCCGCTTGTGGCAGTTTGTGCCACGTGGCTCTTTCATCCCCATACGCTCCCTTTGTTGCTGCCTGGTTTGCTGCAGTTGCTGCTTCACTTTGCTTGGTTTGGCTGCATTTTGCTGCTTCTCTTTACTTTGTTCCACTGCATGGGCTGTTACAAAACCCTTGACACCCGCCCGTCGCACTCTGTACATACCGTGGTGCTTGTGGGTGTAACGTACTGTATGTGTGTGCATGCGTGCACGCGCCTGTGCCGGACCAGTATGGATTCCTCAGGGTAGTAGGGAATCCTCATGCACAGTAAACAGTAGTTCACATCGGCCACAGCTAGCATGCATGCCTGAGATCAGCACCCAGTTGCACGAGTCCAACAGTCGTGCTCTCATCGGGGCCCAGCCAAGCACTTAATTCAACCAGGCACGATCACTCCTGGGATCACTCACCCAGATCATCAGCAATGCCACCTCTCCCAAGAATACCAGCAACATACTGCCGACAGCACCCGCGCATGCACTGTACCGCCATGAGTGTATGTACTGCTGGCACTGTACTGCCAGCTGAACGCGATTGTACCAGCAACGACGAGTGAGCCATGCTATCACGGGCGTACTGCTCACCGGCACGACTGCTTCAGAAGAGTGCTGCAGGTCGCATGGCAAGCATAAAGATCGAGCGAGGGGACCTCATAGGTGCTGCGCCCACATGCTGCCGGCAGTACCTACCCTTTGGGTGTGCATCCCACGGTGCTGTACTGCTCGGCAATACTGCCCACCTCAGCCGTACTGCCCACACGCCCTCAGCTGTACTGCCCACACGCCCTCAGCCATACTACCCACACGCTCTCAGCCGTACTGCCCACACGCCCTCGGCGGTACCTCTGTCCACAGTCCCCACCCGCCCTCAGTTGTCAGCCCCTCAAGGCAACTTGCTGCAGCAGTTCTGGCAGCAGCATCCCCCTTTGTACTGCACACACTACGATTGGTACTGCACGCACTGAATGAGCTAGCTGGTGTGCTTGTCGGCGCTCGCGCCACCCAATAGCTTGAAGAGATCGGGGACCAGCACAGGGGTCGCAGCCTTGTAGGCTTCGTACTCTGGCTGTCCGCCCCACCGGGCGTCTGCCTGTCGCTCTAAGATGGGCACACCGCTCATATAGCTGCGGGTGCACATTTAAGGAGGCAAGTATGGAATATTGAAGTATGGAAGTATCCTGGATCGAAGTATGAAGTATCAAAGCAGGTATCAAAGTATGTGGATTGAAGTGTGTTCACAATGTGGGGAGGGGCCAGGTTTGGGGCTGGGGCCAGTGCACGGCATAAGCAAGCTGGGCATCAGCTGCAGGTGGACAGCATAAGTGGTAGCATGGCAGGTGGCTGTGGTAGGCAGGGTGCTGGGTCACTGGGGTCAGGGTCAGAGTGTGATGCTCACCTATCGGGGCTGGGAGCCGGCGGCTGCTACACGCATGCACGCCGCCCATGCAGCTAACACGGTGTGGTGTGCGTGCAAAGGGGAAGGGAAGTGCACCAACAGCCACGGCAGCCACATCCATGTGGTCCCCACTCCCCACTCCGCCCTCCCTTCCCCTTCCTCCTTACCGCAGTAGGAACATGACGAGGAGCGGGGACGCGACTGCGCTGATGTGCTTGAGCTGGCTGAAGCCGCCGACACACGTGAAGAACACGCCCCACCACAGAGTCATCTCGCCCTGTGGCCATGCGCGTGCCGTAGCAGCCATGTGCGTGCAGTGGAAGCCATGTGCATGCTCATGGCAGCCATGCCATACTCAGCCATGCCGTGGAGGGTTCAGTCGGCTGTCATTGCTGCTGCAAGCTGCATTCTGTCAGCTTCCTGTCCTTGTCCAGCAGCAGTTGTCTGGGAGTCTCCGTCAATCTCGGCCAGCTGCCGGTCTTTTCAGATTCCTCTTCGCTAACCAAAACAAACAAACCAACTAACCGACATACCAACCCATGTTTAAAAACCCATGTCTGGAAAACTCATGTCTGAAACACCAGCCCGCTAACCACCAACATTGATATTATTATCATTATTATTGTAATTAACCACCACCATCCGCCACGCACCAGGTAGTTGGGGTGGCGAGAGATGGACCACAGCCCTGTGTTGATGAACTTGCCCTTGTTGTCTGGGTTGTTGCGCCACGCGTCTTTTTGGGCATCTGCCACCGCTTCAAACCCAAGGCCCACGCCCCACAGCGCCACGCCTGGGCAAGCAGTATGTCACAGTGCAGCAGGCAGCAGACAGCAAATGACTGACCTGGCTTTGCATGGCTCGGCTTGTTATGCTGGACGTGCATGCATGAGTGAGACTGAGTGCAACCCTCATGCAGGCAACCCCCATGCAGGCAACCCACATGCGCATTAGCATGCGGCAACCCCACCCATGCCCATCCCCATCCCCATCCCTATCCCCATCCCTATCCCCATCCCGATCCCCATCCCCACAGCCCCCACAGCACCCTCCCATCCAGCCAACAAAGCCACGCCCCCCAGATGCAGCGGACGCACCCAGCCACCCCCTCTTCACACCCGCCCCCGAAGGCCATGCAACATGAAGCTTGAAACCTTCAAGCCTGGCCCCTGCCCCCTGACCCACCTGCCATGTCCCACCACCTCAAGGGGGCAGCTGCTGGCAAGGTGTTGATGAAAAGGAGTGGCAGGACTGTGACCCACACCCATACTGCTTGCAGCGTCCAGTAGCTGCAGGGGCAGCCACACGGTTGAAGCAATGGCCAAGGTTTAGGGATCTGGGTGCAGGGTCAATAATCTTGTCGGGCTTAAAACTGAGAGTGGAGTTAATCCTAGCTCAAGTTTCTTTGAGGCGACTGACCCCGGTGATGACCATGTGGCGCACCGGATCTGAACGGCCCTGGCAGTACAGGCGGCAGCACAATGGTGGCACAGCAGGCAGGATGGTTGGCAGTCAGGTGGCGGTACAGGTGGCAGTACAGGTGGCGGTACAGGTGGCCACTCACATGAGGAAGGTACCCGGTTGGTGCTTGACCTCGTCAAAACCTGATACGTGCGATGATGAGCACATAAACGAGAAGAGGTACAGTTAGCGTGGGGTTTATAAGATTGTTCACGTGCAACGTCGGTGCAAGCACAAAACAAAAGGAACGACCAAGAAAGCGGAGGTCAATTGTAGCGGCAGCATGGCAGCAGGACAGACTGTAAGGCTTGCCTATACGGCTGTAGCTTTCTAATGTACACTACAGGCCCTGTATGGCTATAGCTTTCTATTAAGTGTACACTACAGGCCCTGTACGGCTATAGAAAGCAGATACGGCTGTCCATTCACACAATCGCGCGCAGCGCTGACACGCACGTATAGGTTCTCTCTCTCTGCTCACGTGAGTCCTGAAAAGCTGCAGGACAGACTGCAAGGCTTGTCTATAGGATCATATAGAAAGTAGAATACACGGCTTGTCTAGTCTACAGAAGGTAGAGTACATGGCTGTCCGTTCACAAAATCGCACGCAGCGCTGACATGCCCCCAGGGGCCCTCTCTCTACTCACGTGAGTCCTTGCCAACCTTGTGCACGCGGTGGACCAGGTAGCTGCCCAGCCG
>BDCZ01000234.1:57613-72797 GCA_001662365.1 Chlamydomonas applanata | reverse complement strand
CGCCCCCCCCCCCCCCCCCGCCTCCCTTCCCAGCCTCCCGGTTGTTACATCCTTCCCTCCTTCTCTTTCTCTGCCCCTGTCCTCAAACCCCTGCAGCCACAGCAGCCCCTCACACCTCAGGCCCCACCCCACACCCCACCCCACCTCACCCTGCTGTTTGTTCTCCTGCCCCTGTTCCTCCTGCGTCTCCTTTCCCCTTTTTGCAGGCTAGGCCGCTTTCCCTTAGCCGCGTTCGCTGTTCCAGTGTGCGTTGCGCCTCAGCCTGTGTAACCATAACCCCACACCCCACCCCACCTCACCCTGCTCCGCCCGGCCTGCCCCTCACCCTCAAGTCTCCCACAGCACCTACACACCAGCACCCACCTCTGAGCGGATCCAGTCGTTGCACACGAACGTGGTGGTCATCTTGTCCTTGGCGCACGTGACCACCGCCTTGAACAGGTGCCACGCGGGGTTGGCGCCGCTGTTGTCGTGCTGCACTAGCATGCGCCGCAGCTTGCCCAGGTGGCGCATCCTGCGAACACAGCACAGCAACACCCGACCGCCCCAAACGTGACCGTTTGTGCGTGCGTGCGCGCGCGCAGTAACACAGGAGGGCGGCAGGCCATCTATGAATCGTCCATGGATGCGTGACCCTCCTGTGTGACCCCTGCCACTGGCGTGCTTACACCTGCCCAACACCCCTGCTGCACTGCGTCCCACCAGACCAGGGGCACACCCCGGTGAAGCGCAGCACAGCTGAAGCCAGCACAGCACGGCACAGTACAGCAAAAGCACAGCAACACACCACCATCTCCCACGCCCAGCACGCCCCACCCACGCCCCGGCACCACCCTACCCCTACCCAGCCCCCACCCCCCAAATCCCCAGCCCCCCAGCCCCCCTCCCACCCAGGTGGCTGACCTGTACGTGAACGAGTCGACGCAGCCGCGCTCAAACGCCTCTGCGGGCGCCACCACGCGCTGCACCTCACTCTCCCCACCATCCCCGTACAGCTGAAAGTACACCACAGCATCTGTGCCCGCGCCACGCATTGTGCTCGTGTGGAAGTCGACCTGCGGCAGTTGGCAGCAGTTGGTGGTGGTTGACGGCGGTTGGTGGGGGACCCATGAGCCCGGTCATGTTGCTAGCTATCCATTTGTCATGCTGGCTGCAGGATTGGAGGAGGTGTGACCATTGTGAGCTTTGGGAACTGCTGGTTTCCTGCATTCTCGCTGTCAAGTCTCTATCCGTGATGGTTTCTACCAGCTCAGTTCAGCCGTGACACAGCAGCGCCACACTCCACATACACCACCACCACATTGCAGCATGGTAGCAATCAAACAAGGCGCATATACCGCATGGCAAAGAAGCAAGCAAGGTGGCGCAGCAGGCACCCAATCAACAAACACCCAGAGTCGTTCCCAAGCACAGAAACGAAACCATCGCCGCACCCGGTACTCTGTGATCATGCCGCGTGGGTCTGTGGCTGTGGCCGCGAGTGTGCGCTCCAGTAGCCCATCATCCATGTTGGCCGCCAGCCACTTGTGGCATGCGAACCACCACTTCTTGCCGCTCTCGTCCTCCACCACCTGGGGCACTCATCAAAACACAGCAGCAGGGGTGAGGTGTGTATATTTTTGCAAGGTGCGGGGGGTGGGGGGTGGGGGAGAGCAGGGGCAGCCATGCAGGCGGTAGCGCACCAGAACGCGGTGGTGCGATTGCATGCGTGTATGCATGTGTTTGCGTGTGATTGAAGGCAGCAGTGGCAGTAGGCTTGCAACCAGTAGACCAGCCGGCAGCTGTACTGCTTTACTATTAGGTAATCTTCCCGTGATGTGTACTGCAGCGTACCTCGACCATCTCCAGGTGCCACTCTGGCCCAGGCCCCTTGTTGTTGTGCCCGATCGTGAGCGCGCGCAGCGCCCCCACCAGGGGCAGGTTGAGCTTGAACACGTCCGTCTGGCCGCGCTCAAAGTGCTCAGGCCGCGAAGGCAGCACGGTCACAGGTGTGTCCCCCAGCTCGCCGTGCAGCGCGATGTGCACGTCTGTCGGGAGCAGAGGATGGGGGGCCAGGAGGGGTCGAGGGATAGGAGGGGGCACGGGGTTACGTAGGTTTGAGGTGTTGTTCAAGTGTGCTGTGGCAACGCGAAGCCAGGTGTGTTTAAGGATGTGTGCTCCTGGCGAGTTGCAGACGCGGGGCAGATGCTGATGTCGTGCTTGACCAGCCAGCATGGCACGCCCCCGCTGCCCTCGCCTACCTAGCCGCAAGCAGCCACCCCCTGGCGATGCCTCTCCCACCACACCCAAGATCTGAACCGAGCACCACCCGCCAGTGCCTCTCCTCCCACACCTCCCCATCCGACCCCACATTCCGTAATCCGTATTCCGTAAACGTATTCTTAGTGTGAGTCCCCTCTTAGCCCCCTGCCTGCCCCTGCCCCTGCCCGCACCCGCATCAGTGCCCGCGCCACGCAGGTCCGAGGTGGTGACGCTGATGGTGTAGGGCACGATGCGCCCCGCGTCCGCCGCCACAGGCAGCACGCGCTCCACCTGGCCGTCCCCGATGCGGCTGTCAAACCACAGCCTGTGACACAAATAATAATGATAATAACAACACGGCGTGTCACAGATGCGGCTGTCAAACCACAGCCTGCGACATACATAAAACCGGCCAAAATGGAGCACGCAGATGGGGGAACCACACAGGCACCAGCAGCGGGTTGCTGGCCGGTCGGAACGGCATCAGTTTGCGAGGATGATGACAGCCCGGTCCCTGTACCAACCCTAAGCTCTTCTTTGCATGATTGCATCACCAACTCTGACCCCTGGGACTGGCCCCCCCTCATATGGCCCACGTCCCAGTCTCCTACCCCTTCCCTCTGCCCCTTGGCCTGCCGGCTAAACCGAGACATGAACACGCCAACATCACCGACCCACTGAGCAGCCCACAGCAAGGGGACACACCTGCATGGGAAGATGAACGTCTGGCCAGTCTTGGTGTTGGTGATGGTGAGGTGGTCCAGGTGCCAGGAGGGGGAGTAGCCTGAGCCATCATGGCCCACTGTCACCTCCAGCAGCTCACCCAGCTCCTCATCATCAATCACAAACTCGTTGGTCACACCCCTGCAGTAGTGCCAGGAAGAGTGAGAGAACCAGTGAGACAGAGAGGGGAATTTGGTGGAGTGGTCAAGTATACCCCTGCTGCTGGTAGACATGAGCTGTGAGTGCAAGGGAAGTCATGATTGCTTTTGGAGAAGGCAGTACGGAGGAGCTTGAGCAGGCAGTACGGAGGAGCTTGTCAATGCTTCTTGGGCGGGGCACAGGTGCGACGGCATGCGGCAGAGCTGAGGGCCCAAAAGAGCAAGCGTGAGAGCAAATGTGAGGTCACAGATAGCAGAAAGAGTGAGCGCTTGAGGGGCCGAGCACGGCCACACCCATGTGCGTGCACACCTGTTGAAGTCGTCATGGCCCGACTGCAGGATGTGGCGCACGCCGTCGCCCAACGTGCCGTGCATCACCAGGTGCACGTTTGCGTCGGTGCCCGCACCACGCAGGTCACTTGTGTGGGTCACCACCTGCGCGTAAGGGGCGCAGGTCCTTGGCTTTGGTACGCAGCGGCATCTGAGCGTCGACAAACAATATGTTATCACGGTATGCATAGATAAGGGCCAGGATTAGGGCGTACTTAGTTGATGCTAATAATAATAACACGGCTTGTCACAGATGTGTCTGCATGCCGGAGCCTGACAGTCGTTATCTAAACAGTAGTTGATGCTGGTGCTGTATAAATAATATATTCGCGTGACGCGTGGTGCAGGCAGAGCTGCAGCTGTGCGCCCCCCTCTGACCCGTCCTGCTGCTATGGCCACCCCGCTGCAGGTGCACAAGGGTGCAGCTGCCCTGTTTTGCCACAGCTATCCCCGAGCTAGTTATAGTAATAATAATAACACAGCGTGTCACAGATGTGTCTGTATCCCCGAGCTACCACGGCACAGCCCTACATTCACCTAATGGTTGACCCCCACAGCTCCAAAAGAAGTGCCAGTACGCTGCCCCACTCCAGGCAGTACACCACATCACTGCAGGCAGTGTAGTACAGGCAGTGCGGTGCAGTCACACCTTGTACTGGATGAGGGGCGAGTTGTGGCCGGCGAACAGCACGCGTGAGATGCGGCAGTCATCCAGCTGGGTGGAGAACCAGCGCTGGCAGGGGAACACCACCCACTGGCTCCAGGTCCCGCCCAGAGCAGGGACAAATGGGCCAGGGCTAGGAGAGCCTGCAGGTAGTATCGCGACAAAATGAGGTTTTAAGACACCTCCAGACTATGGGTGAGTCCTCTCTAGGCACCTCCAGACTATGGGTGCCCTACCATGGACCTCGTCAGGGCCCCAGTGCACCCACCCCTCCTCCTTTCCCCTTTTTGCAGGCTAGGCCGGTTTTCCTTAGCCGCGTTCGCTGTTCCAGTGTGCGTTGCGCCTGTGTAACCATAACCATAACCCCTGCACTGCGTTGGGCGTGGCCATCCCTGTGCTGTCCCCGTGCAGGCCTTGTGATCGTGGATGAAATGTCATGGACCAGGCCAGGGGAAAGGTTGTGCCTACACCCCTGTACTGGGTTGTGCCTACACCTTGTGCTATCTGAAGCCATCCAACAGTACACTCCCCGCTCCCCCAGTCAAGCTAACACACACGCCGTGCACCAAAAAACATACACACACGCCCGTCTGCGCCCGGTGCGCACCTGCCGCACTCAGCGTCATGCTCGTGTGTGCCGCGCCCCTTGGGCCGGGGCTGCCTGCAGCAGATGCAGGCGCGGTGAGGGTGCCGGCTGCAGTGCCGCCATACCCAGGGCTGCGTGGCGACGCGACCGCGAGCGGCGCAGGCCCCGCCGCCGCCTTGCCCACGCGTTTGCGGATGCGGATGAACTCCAGGAACCAGTCAGGGTGGCGGCCCGTGTTGTCGTGCCAGACCCGGAGAGTCTTTGGCAGCCCCACATCCTTGGCAGTCACCTGACAGGGCCAAGGGGGAGCCAGGGCAGCCGCAGCTTATGAACGGTATTCATGTAAATGCTGACTGTGTTACAGCTGGTTTGAAGCCTGCTGAGGGAGGGGCTGCAGCGCTCTGCCCCTGCCCCGCACACAACGCAGGAACACCCAGCTGATCACCCTTTTTGCTCTGCGTAACCATCCCCCAACGCCCCACCCTTCTAGCCTGCACAGCTCACCCACAGAACCAGCTTTGCCCTTACAACCCCACCCCAGACAATGGGACGAAGCCCTCCACACAGCATGCATACTGTAGCCCCAGGGCAGGCAGCCCCACACTGTTCATCCCCGGCCCTCACAACAGACAGCGCTACAAGCAGCGCCGGCCCGTGCACGCACGATGAACATGTCGAGTGCGCCCCGCGTGTACGCGCGCTGGTGCGAGTCGGCGTTCACCAGCCGGATCTCGCCCGTCGTGACCTCATCATATGGGCCGTGCAGCTCCACATACACGCGCGCGTCAGTGGCCGCGCCCTGCGTCCCACACGCGCCACATACAGTGTTGTTATTCACTGGTCCAATGTCACGCCTGACATCATGCTGCTGCGTCTAGGAACAGGATGATAGGTTTGTAAGCACTGCCTGATCTGTGAAGTAGGATGACACGAACACCGAATGCGGTACACCATGCCGGGTCACATCTGTGACACGCCGTGTTATTAGTATTATTATACCGGGAAAGGTCGGACAACAGTCGCTGTTTCTATGACTCAGCTGCGCTCGATTGAGCGACTCACACAGCAGTTAGGTGTTGTGACACACCTTCATGCGCCCCGTCTTGACCTCAATCTCATAGATCGCGTTGTTGGTCAGCGCCTCTTCCAGCAGCCGGTTGCGCGCCTTCTCCTCCAGCCAGTTGCTGCGCACGCGCGATCGATGGCACAGCTCATGATGCTGTGATGGCACGGCTCGGTCGCTCAATGACCTTGGCGCAGTACGGCAGGCGGCAGTACGGTTACAACCAGAGTGCACCAGAAGGTGGTGGGACGGGGGCCACAAAGCATGCCGGCAGCAGCCCACCGCACGCTCGGTGGTGCAGTAGACCATATGCCCCTGATGCTGCAAAGCCCCTGGGTTACCTGAAAACGGCACATGGCCCTGGCAGGCAGCTCAGCATGCCCGTACCAGCCACCAGAGCTGTAGATGCACTGCTGCACATGTTTTGCTGCACTGTTGCACTCCATCGCACTCCATGCATTGCTGCAATGTCACAGCCCATACGGTACGTGCAGCACCCAGCAGCCACGCAATACCCATACCCAGACAGCTGCGCAGTACAGCACCCACCGCCAGTACTCCGAGTCGTTGGTCTGTGGCCCCCGAGACTGTGTGGCTGCCAAGCTCTTGCGCAGCGCCTCATTGGCGGCCAGCAGCCGAGATGTGTCATGCACACCACCCTTGGCCTCGGTGCCGCGCAGCGTGTGCTTGAAGCAGTGCAGCCACGTGTCACGCAGCGCACGCACCCACACACGCGCCTGTGTGGGCAGGGGCAGCAGGCCCGGGCCGTAAGCAGCACGCATGAGAGCACACCAGGACAGCCCCAGGTGGTGGACGGCGCCGTCGGTTGCAGCCACTACCCTACCCGCCCTACAGCCAAAATAATAGTAATAATAATAACACGGCCCTACAGCCACACACCAGCTCCAATACCATCTCCCACCGTCTCCTACTAGGTAAATTACTGTAACTTATTGATACTCCTGCCGTCCCAGGATGCAAAACAGGGGCACAGCTCAGGCAGTGTCGGCCGCACACAGCTGACTACACCCCCCAGCTTGCCCCACACACCCACAGTATGCCAAGTGCAGTTTGGCACACAACACGAGTGGCAGCCCAGCTGGCCCCACCACAGCCTTCCCCAGGGGCCCCACCTCCTCAGGCGTGTCTGCTGCCAGGAAGTACGTGTGAGCGCCCGCCACGAGCCCAAAGCATGTGTTGGGCTTGAGCTTGACCCCCAGGTGTGCTAAAACCCGTGTGTCCACCATGGAGACTCCGATGTCTGGGATTGTCATGGTGGTGGGGTCCACACGCCGCCGCCTGCGCGGCACACCAGCGCAAAAAACCCGTATGCATTGATACTTAGTATAAATTTACCGTATGTGACACTAGTTATGGGTGTTGATATGGGCCGGCACGCGCACGTCGATGCATCAAGATATCGAGCGGCACGCGCCTGTGTGGCAGCGGGCGCACAGGGATGCGGTCGAGGCATATGTAGCGTGTCTTGGCGCCTTCCACCGGCTGCTCCCGGTTGGCATCAGCGCTGTAGTACAGCCGGTCATCCACCAAGTAGAACTGCAGGTTGTTTCAGGGCGAGTCCCAGAAGATGACGAGGTGGTTGAGCAGAGGGAGAGGGGGCAGAGGGAGTGCATGCACCAGCAGCCTTCGCATGACCACGCAGGGGTGGATCAGCAGGGCAGGAGGCAAGGGTGGTTGCGCATGCAGGGTCTCCGGGGCCAGCGGTTGGAGGGCTTGTCATCAGCAGTACGTGGAAGCAGGCCGGGGTCGGGCTGTGTGTGTGGAGAGTGACAGCTTGCCGAGACTGCTATGTTGGGTGATTGACGGGGCGAGCGGGCAGGCCATCAGCTGCACAAGGCTCAAGCCAACTTGAGGCCAGGAGCAGGACTCGCATGGAAGATGCACAGCTGCTGTGTCGGGCGCGGCCATTTTGGCCCTGGCCGTTGCAATTTGACCCCATGACCACCCCGTGTGTGTGTGATGGGGGAGCTTCTAGTGGGTCAGCCGGCCATCGGCCAACATACCGTGCAAAATGGCGTTCACAATTTCCACCAAGGCTGCCTCCGGCACCAAGCTGGCTGGCGCTCGTCGCCCTGCCCGCTCTCTGGTGGTGCGCAAGGCCGTGACCCTGAAGGACCCCCCCTATGCGCTCAACGCGCTGGAGCCCCACATGTCCAAGCAGACTTTCGAGTTCCACTGGGGCAAGCACCACCGCGCCTATGTGGACAACCTGAACAAGCAGATCGCTGGCAAGGACTGGGATAAGAACACCCTGGAGGAGATTGTGGTGGCGTCCTGGAACAACGGCAACCCCACTCCCGAGTTCAACAACGCCGCTCAGGTACGCATCGCCAACCCTGATCGCCCATGCCACCCTACCACCCACCCCATGCTTCGCGCAGAAACTGACCCACAATCAGGGACCCCAATTGCGCAGATCTGGAACCACACGTTCTTCTGGGAGTCCATGAAGCCCAACGGCGGTGGTGCCCCCAAGGGTGCCCTGGCTGATGCCATCACCCGCGACTTCGGCTCCTTCGACGAGTTCAAGAACCAGTTCAAGACCGCGGGCATGACCCAGGTGCTTGGGCTCGAAGGGGGGATCATGTTGATGGGTGCAGCATCTTTGATGGCCACAGCATGCACGGCATGCATGGATCGAAAGCCATGCCCAGTTACTGGGCCGCGCTGGGTGGGTTGTTCATAGCCGGTATACAGACATTTACTGGCACTGCAGCCCATTTCGCGGGATTTTGAATTTGATGCACCGTTCACACATCCCCACGGCGCGTGCGCGCTGCACACGCCGTGCACGTGCGCCTTGTGCGCTCAGCCACATACAGCTGCATCTGCCCACCAGCCCCAGCAAGCAGCAAGCCACTGCCTTGGGCATGCATCTTTACACCCCTCCTTCCCGTGCCCCTTCGCCGTCTGCCCACACTGATCCACTTTGCTGGCCTGTGTCCACCCACGCACGTGTTGTCCTGGCTGCCCGCGACTGACCACCTGACTGTGCACGCCGCCTGTGCACACAGTTCGGCTCCGGCTGGGCGTGGCTGGTGACCGACAAGGCCGGCAAGCTGTCCATCACCAAGACCCCCAACGCCGTGACCCCCGTGGTTGAGGGCAAGACCCCCATCCTGACTGTGGACGTGTGGGAGCACGCATACTACATTGACTTCCAGAACCGCCGCCCCGACTTCATCCAGACCTTCCTGGACAAGCTGGTGAGCTGGGATGCAGTGGAGGCTCGCTACGCTGCCGCGCACAAGTAAAGTCATGTGAGGCTGCCCAGTCGGCTGCCCATGTCACGGACGCTTTTCCTCAGGGGCGACTGACAGGGTGGCCCTGGATTCGGGATCTGCCTGAGGCTGGGGGTTGCGCAGCTTGAGGAGTGCAGGTCAGCACAATTGTGCAGCTCCTGGTGCGCAACTCATCCTGTCCACCCCAGCAGGACGCACGGTGTTGTTGGCTATTGTTTGACGGTTGAGTCGCGCGCAGCACATTCGCACGCGCATCTATGAGCATTCTTGTTTTGGGATTGGTTCTTGCGGCGGCTGCTTGCTGGACGCACGCATGGGCTGGCAATTTTGCTTCCCGCTCCAGCCCCGGCTGTGTAAAGCAAGGAAAAGCTTTGGTTCAACGGCCTCGACAGACATCCTAGCACATGCATGCAAAGGACTAGCCCTGGTACCGGCATACACAACCACGCTCCCTATCTAACAGCCAGCAATCACACATGTCGATGCGCCCAGCCCTGCACAGCCGCAGCCCCAGACAGCACCCAGCCTCTGGCAAGCCCCAGCATGTACCACAGCTGCCTAAATTACCAGCCACTCATACAGCTTAGGCTTGCAGCATACACCACGCAATCAAGGCATGGGGGCGAGCTAGCGCATAACAGTAGAACTTCACATGGATGTGGGCAGTAGTAAAGGAGTAAAGCAGGTGAGCAGCTCACCCAGTATCGCTTCCAGTTGACATCCAGTGGTGTCTTGCCCACCAGCTTGTACAGCCAGCCTGCATGGCGGATGCCGCTCTTGAACGTGGACACCATCGTGGTCGCCTCGGCCACGCTCATCAGTGTGTCGCGGCCCTGCGCGCACGACAGGCGCGACAGGCTGAGCAAGGTCTGGGGTGTTGGGGAACATGCAGCTGAGCAGGTCTGAAGAGCAGGGAAGCAGCCGGCTGTGCAAGGCCAGGGTTGAGGGGCAGAGACAGGCTGAGGGACAGGCTGAGAGACAGGCTGAGCAAGTTCTGCCCCGCAGCAGGCAGCACATGGCTGATTGTGAATGCACAGCAGGGGATCTGTGATACGCCGTGTTATTATTATTATTAGCAGGGGAGTGGTGTCACAGGAGCAGGAGCCTGACGCAGCTGGCAGCTGCAAGCCAGCCGCAGGTGGTGGGGCACAGCCAAGAATCAACTGCACATGACGACGCAAGCCATGCGCACGGTCGCTGCCTGCCAGGCAGAATTCGCTGCATCAGGCTGGCTCAGCACATGCCGCACACACCTCGCGCTGTGTGACATCCATGCGCTGTGACATGGGCGTAGTTGCAAAGTACACGCGCTGGCCGTCCGCGCCCGTCGCTGAGGGCGAGCCGCGGGCTGAGCCCCCCCTGTGAGTGCACATCACAAGCAGCAGCAACATCAGCGCGCATCCCGCATTGCACCCTGTCAGTCCTCCACTCGTGTACAGGCAAGAAAGCCGGCTGGCTGCACAGTGTATGACAATGGCTCAGCAGCTGCCAGCTGCCCTGTGTGCATTCTGTGTTGCTGGTCATGCATGTACAGGTAGTGTAGCAGCCCCTTCTGCCTTCCCCTCCTGCATGACTTACTGGCCATATGCTGAGTTCGGGGAGCCAGGCGTGTTGGGCCCCAGTGGCGGCACGTTGCGCGGGGACACACCATCAGCAGCTCTGCGCAAACACCCGCACCGGCATGCGTTGTATGCCTCACATCAGCAGGCTCAGAAAAGCCCACACGCTCCCGGCCGCATGGCCCTGACCCCAGCATCGCCTCCACACACGCCATGCCGCAACATGCGAGAACAGGATCCAATTATAGTGCAGCGCAGCGCCCACATTCCAGCCCATATGCCCAGCCATCACCCCATCAACCCGTAGGGGATATGAACTCCACCCATCCCCACACACCCAGGGTCTGTGTAGTCGATGTGCTGCGTCTCATATGGCCGGTCCTCCTTCCGAGGGGATGGGGACCCGGGCGATGGCATCGGCTTGGGCACCACGCCGGACGGGCTGGGCCCGCCTGGGGACAGCTGTGTGCCAGGGCGGACCGGCGTGCCTACTGGAGTAGCTGCACGGCTGCCCACATGTTGAGCGGCTGCTGCACTGTCGGCTGCGCGCGTGGGCAGGGCATCAATGGGGCCGCCGGAGGGCCCGCCATTCGTGTTGAAGCCGCGGAAGTTATCTGGCTGGCCAGGCCTGCGCGCAAACCACATGGTGGCGGCAAGTAAGGTCGACTGCACAGCGTGGATAGACAAGGATTGAAGGAGGCCGGCGGTGGCATACAGGTTGTGTGCACGTGGGGCAGCCACACATGCCGATGCTCCATTATGTGCACGCTGCTGCGCGTACTGCATGCGTTTAGCTCCTGCTGAGGAGCAGCATGGCACATGAGCCAACAGTGCTGGCTGCTGGTGTGCCTGGCCCTCACCTTGCAGGGGGCGGTGTGGTAGCCCTGGACGACGCATCAATTCCTACACGTACAGGGCTGGCCGGGGAGGTCGGTGAAGGGGATGTGGGCCGGGCATCTCGTGCACTGGATTCTGCTCCCAGCCCAAACTCGTCCTTGGCTGGTGATGCTGCAGTGGGCGTCAGAACCCGAGTGGCGAGCACCGGCTCACGGGCGTGAGACTCTGCGCCCAGGCCGTAACCATCTGATGCTGCAGCTGTGCTCCGCGCTGGGGATGCGCTGCGTGCAGGCGAGCTAGTGCCGGGAGGCCTGCGCAGGAGCAGGGTGCAGCAGTGCAGCATACACTCGCAGCTCATATCGTATGGTGCGCCCATGGCACAACACGCAACCATGCCGCTGACGCAAACATGCACGCAGCGGCACGCAACAGGCCTGAACTGCTTGGCCCCGGCAGCTGAGCGCACCTGGATGTTGTCAGTGGCAAAGCAGGTGCATTTACTGATGCAGGTGCACGCGAGCCCTCGCTCAGCAGGCCAAAGTCCTCATCCTTGGATTTGGCCAAGGCACCCCCACTAGACATCTTCGCAACCTACGCTCCAAGATGTCCGAAGCTGCGCATGCAGGAGCAATCGGAGGATAGGAGCAGGGCCCCGTCAAGCGATGCGGCAAGCACGAGCGAGCAGTTATGCAGATGCAGTGGACTTCTAGCAGGACAAAGCTTTCTTCATAAAGCTCATGCTTGGAGCTACATAACAGCTCCAGGCTAGGGTTGGTTGACTTGATGGAGCGCAACGCATGTCCGCCGTGTAGCGGACCCATACATTGCGTGTTAAGCATCGTGCTACGTGCCTGGTTGCGGATGTTATTGTCCTCTGTAAACGGCTGGGCTGTGCTAGATGTTCACCATTTTCAATCCACGCCAGTACCAATGTAGCAATAGTTTTGAGCAAGGAAGGACTCAACGAAAATAGATACCCATGGGAGAAAGGTGTGTGTGTGACCGTGTGTGTGAGGGCGGTACTAAACTTGCAGTAGAAAGAGTCGGCTATGCCTGCTGTGATGCACATAGAGCTACCCTTTTACAAGCTGGGAGCAAGCTCGCCTCAAGTGCCTGTCCAGCGCCCACCAGTGGTGCGCACAACACAGCTCCTGGTGATGTGCGTTGGAGGGAAAACGCACTGCAATCAACCGCACAGCACGCAGGGAACATGGCAGCACAAGTAACTCATCACGGGAGCCTGGGTGGGCAAACCATGCACACTGCGCAACCCTGAGGGGGAAGGAAGAGAATCACAATGGGCCCACTCCATACGTGAGGGCAGATGGGGCCGCACACACCCAGGTCCCGGACATTTGCATGTGTCAACCGGGAGAGACCAGGCGGCCGCATCCGCCCACCAAGTCGCACAGTGCCCTTGGGGAAGTAGGAGTCACCCCAATACCCCACGACCGGAAACCAACTCCCACAAGGCCCCATCACCCGCCCCCCCCCGCCAAGTTGGCAAAGCAACCCAGGAGTAGTGTGTGCTGCGTTGCTTGCGTGGCTCAGTCCTCCTGCTCTACACAAGTATACAGGCAGCAGGCAGCATCAAGATGGTGACGATGTACCATGACCGTCTTTAGCCGCTGCTCTGCCACTGCCAGTGGTGATCCGATGCGTCAAGCACAGTGCTAGCGCTCGTGCTGCGTGCTGTGCGGTTGTGGCGCATTCGTTTCCTTCGCCCCTGAGCTTGATTTGAGTCACACCGCCCATGGGTGGCAGCGCCCCTGCAACTGTTCTTGTCGCTTGTTGCCCCTGACTGCCTGACGCCTAAGGTTCATCTGAGCCCACCTCTCGTGTCTCGTCAGTTGGCTGCTGTCAAGTCCCGATCCCTCATGCTCATCTGGCGTGTGTATGTGCTGCGCTTAAGCTTAGTGTTACCCAGCTGCTTCCTTCAATGCAGCACCATTGGAGTTGCGTAGCTTGTTCCATCATCTTGTGAAGACAACAAGCTGGGTGTTATGAACTGACTGGTGCAGCAGTACGCAGCTGCTGCCTGCACATGTCCCAAACACATACAGCAACAAGTACCATAGCAGCCTTCATGGTGTGGCCCACTGCATTGCGCCATTGGCTCGTGCAACTGTGACAAGAGGTGCAAGAGAAGCTCTGGCAGTTGGCCGTACTGCAGCTGCTTATGACACCACCCGACGACAGCGTCCGCAAGTCTGCAGTATGCATCTAAGTAACCAATTCTCCAGTCCTTGGCCGACACATTCTGTCTTCGGCCACTCCACGTGTCACTCGCGAAGAAGCCAGCGTCATTTGCCTTTGAGAAGGTGAACGTACGGAGCTCTCTTCATTGCATTGTGCATTCCAACAAAAGCAGCCTGCTTCTTTTCTCTCACTAATCATCCTTGTACCCTTTCGACGAGACAATGGGATACGGTTTGTGAGCACAGGAAAGACTTGTTGTCAGATATCATAGCTTGTTCGAAAATATGTGGTGAACTGGTACAGCATGGGAATCTGTGCTAGCAGCCCGCAGACGAAGTATGCTGTTGGGGTCAAGGAGGCAGCCTCGGGCTCGGAGCAAGACCCCAAGGCATGCCTTGGAAGAGGAGCCGAACTGTGGTTTGGCCTGAAGGGGCCTTCTAACTACCAAGTACCAACGCATAGCAGTCCATGTGCTACTCGCAGGCGTTGGTAGGCGATGGACGCAAGGCATCTGCCAGTGGACAGCAGGCCCCCGGTAAAGCCGGGGAGCAGACACAAAGGATCCAAATCCCACATGAGCTGCTCGGGAGGGGCACCGACACTGAGAAGGGGCTGCCCTACACGGTGGTGAGTGCAGCAAGACGAGGCAGGGTTCGTGGGTACCAGAGAGCGAGTCAGTTGGGCAGCGAAACTGGAGGAAAATGGGACTTACAGCAGGTGCAACTCCGTAGCATCAGCTGCGGCATGCTCTCAAGTCAGGCCTGGCAAGGTCCATGACGCATTTTAAAGGCGATGATTTTCTTAGGTTGGTCTGCAGGCTGATCCACGCTTGCCAGTGGAGCCGTGCACCACGAGTCCTAAACGACGCAGCTCACGCATGCACTTCGTCTCTTGAATGCTTATGCTGTGGCACTGCTCTGCAGGGCGAGCTTGGTCCCCCCCTGCCGCCATGCGAGGAGCAGCGCCTAGCCACTGGTGCGCCTGGCATGCTGCGTGGGGGTTGCTGCTGCACGCCTGGCTTTGTGGCAATGCACTGCATGGCATCCCGCTGCATGTGGGCAACAAGGGATGGGGGATGGGGCGGACCCTGTTTCGTGTGTGTAGGCTTGGCCAATTCCGTACTTGGGTCTGAAAGGGACCTTTGGTGGAGACTCCGCCCTTAGTCCCTTTTGGATCACAAGTGCGGAATTGGCCAAGCCTACACGTGTGGATGTCGGTCTGACCTGCGGATGCGTGCATCCATGCAGTGCGCGCACTGCATGTGCCGCTGGATGTAGAGGCACCACCAGACCCGGAGCTGGAGTCTATCCTGCGGCTGGTGACCTCCATCTTCCAGGTGATTAAACCGCTAAGATGTAAAAGTACTGAAAAGTAGTCAAAAGTACTGAATTCAGGGGGGTGGGGTGTGTGTGAGTGTTGGGTGGATGGATGGGGGGAGCCGTGAGGCACAGGACTATGGGTGGCTGGGTTGCGTCAATCACTCTGATCTCTCGTCTATGCGAGCTTCCATCCTTGCTGACGGCTGTCAGCTCCTCGCGTGAGTGGAGCTCCACCAGCAACA
>BDCZ01000234.1:6194-36894 GCA_001662365.1 Chlamydomonas applanata | reverse complement strand
TAGCCAGGTCGAGGATGCCAATTTTGGGGGGGGGGGGGCTTCTTGAAACCCTGGATTTGGCACACAGCATACGCGCTGCCAGCTGGCAGCCGGGAGCGGAGTGCTTTGGCATGCTGCATGGGACGCCGTGCTGCATGGAATGCAGTGCTGGAGGCAGGAATGTACTGCAGCTCAACTGCAACTGCAACAGCGATACTCGAGCACCTGTCACAGCTGCTCGCCGTACTAAATACTGCTGCCCATCACATCCCAGCCAGCTGCATCCTGTGCTGGGGCACAGTGATGTCGTCCATGCAAGCCTATCGCATGCAAGCCATGCAAGCCTGAGCCGCCCCTGCACATGAGGTCCTGTGATGATGTCGGTGCACCATCTGCAAGGTGGTGCTCTACATGGCCAAGGCCTGTTCTGCTCCACCAGCCGCAGGGCATGTGCTTCTCAGCCAATGGTCTCAGCAAAAGCTTAGGTCCTGGGAGGATGAGCAGATCTCAACGACCATGCCATTGATGCAGCTCCTGCCAAGAGCCAGTCTCCACAGCAGGACGGGTAGCAGAGTGGCCATGACTCGTTGAACAGCAGGTGACAGCGCAGAGGCCCACCATGCCATCGCAGCTGTCTGTACTGGTAGTGTGCCATGCTGTGCTTCATGTCCGTGGCCTTTGTGATTTGTATCAGCCCAGACCTTATAGAGGCTCACTTAGGTCATCAATGGCAGCCTGCCAGCAACCATGCCCTGGCTCAGATCCACTACTGCTGTACTCCTGCGCCCTGCTCATGTGCGCATGCTGTCGTGTTTTGGGAGAGCTGCACAGTGTCCGTGTCCACTGTATTGAAAGCTGCACAGTTCAATGCATCAAGGGGCAGTAGCCTTGCGACAACGCTGCACAGCACAACTAAACGACTGCAGGCATGGAACCGCAAGGGTACGGTATCGTACTATGATAACCATAAGCTGTCACAAACCGTACCTGTACTACAGTGCCCGCTGGCCGCGCTGCCGTGCAGGATGGATTGAAATTGTACCAGCCAACCATTCAGCAGTGCCGCGAGCCCACCTGCTGCCGAGCAGCTGCTGTGGTTAGTACTTTTACAGTCAGTAGGCAGATGTGCAGCACCTGCTTCAACTCAGATTTGTTGCTCATGGCTGTGAGCCGCGCCCTGGCCTCATGATCCTGGGCCTGGGCCTGGGCCTGGGCCCAACGGCCATCTCTCTTATTGAAGGGAGGCAACCAACAGCCCATCATGAAGCCAATCCACATGAAACCTGGAAACTCCTCAAGTAACGCAATGTCACAAAGACTGGCACGCAACAGGCAGCACACCCCTGCGTTCCAAATCGTCACGTGACCTGTCAAACGAAATCCTACTAGAAGCAAGTAAAGCGTTGTACATATTCCTCAACCATGACGACATAAGCATCGAATGCAGCTCCAGGGCAGGAAGCCGGTGGGATGCAGCTGCTGTGCAAGCCCACTGAACCAGGATGCCAGTAGGCTGGCAAAGATAACGGCTCAAGGTTGTCCCAGCACCGCTATCCCACACTAACTACCTAACTAACTACTACTTCTGTACTGGACTACGGCATGCAGTACATGTGTTGAGCACAACAGGCACAGCAACCAGGCACTAGCTTGTGAATTGTTCATGGCAGCAGGACAGTGCATATCAGACAAAGCATCCATTGGCCCCTGGCTAGATGCTTGGTGGTCGGCTTTTGCTCGACACGCAGCGCTCGAGTGAGCGTGCCGCAACCAGCCTCGTATCGTACCAGCTATTCGGTCTCATGCCATTGGCATGCAGCAACACGCACACACCCGGGAGATGTGAGGAGGGGTATGGGTTGGGTGGTGATCTCGATCTCATCCAACTCCCAATTGCCAAAGATCATCCATTGCACAAGCAAAAAACCGCACAGCAGGTCTCATTCCTTTGCTCAGCGCGCACTCTTAAAATGCATCCACAGGTGCAGTACGAATTCATGCATCAGTACATGGAATCAGTTCAAATCATACAAGCAAGCTCAACAGCAGCATCTGTTGTAATCAAGCATAACGTTCCCAGGATGCACCGGCAGCACCATCTCACTGCATACTGGACCCACAAAAAAAGCAGTGCTGTCCATGTATGCCAAAAGCCACACCACAAGTTTGCATTGCATTGTGCATCGTTCACGTCCGTACGTGCGAACAACAAACCACTGCACCCGTTGACCAGGTTGGTGGGTGGAAATACCATACCTCTGGTGTAGTGACATATTAACGCATGCGTTCGTGGGAGCACGGTGCCCTGAGCCTTCAAGCCAGGGCACAGAGATGCCAGCTACATGGGTTCATGGGCCTTTCACGGTAACCATGCGTCCGCGTAAACTCCCCATTCATTCTGAAACCTTCTTCTGCCACTGAACCTCAAAGGATCAGAGGCGCACGCACCAGCATGATCCACGCCATCATGACCAAAGCTACAGCCCCCAGCAGCATTGCGGCCAGGAACGCAGCGTGCACAGCATCAGGCAGCACGCGGCGGAGCACCTGTACTGCTGCAGCTGACTTGGCAGCGCCCTTGCTGCTGCCTGGCACCCGCTGTACACGCCACAAGCGTGCGGGGACCACGGGGACAACCGGCTGATCCTGGCCATCGTCAGTCCAGTCCCATGCTGCCTTGCGATCACAGTGCTCAGAGCCGTGATGCTGCTGTGCTGAGCCGCCACTGCCCTGGTTCTCTGAGGGTGGGCTGCTGCCATGGCTCAAGCTGTCACCGGCTGCAGTGTAGGAGCAGGGAGAAGGGGCTGGGCCTTTCGTGGGCTGCTCCGCGAATGGTGAGCCGGGGGACGCTGGGCGTGTTGGGGATGCAAGGGCCACAGGCAGCACGCGCCACGCCTCCAGGGAGCCGGCCCCAGACGCCTCCAGCTGCAGGTCACCCGACCAGTGCTGCGATGGCAGCGGGACAGAGCACAAGAGCGGCACAACGGACACGTCAGCGTTGCGGACCCTTCGCAGCAGCAGGAAGAATGTGGAAGATCGTGGAAGAATGTGGAAGAACGTGGAAAAACGTGGAAGAATGTGGAAGAATGTGGAAGAGCGTGCACTGCAGCTGAAGGCGCACTACGATACGAGCCCGCCCCCACCTACCCCTTACATCAACCCATCCCTCATCCTGCCACAGATGGCTCCCCGGCACCCCGGCCCCTGCCCCCCGCCCAGGCAAGCAGGTTGAGGTGGTGTGCCAGCAGCCCTCGATGGGCTTCCTGCTGTATGGTGCCTTCTGCATGCCTCCTGCAGCATGGTGCTTTGACTTGCCTTGCTGGCGGCACCCAGTACGCACGGCAGCGTGGCCCAGCAGTCGTGGTCCGCCAGGAATGCCGTCAGGCTGCGCAGCACCGCGTGCGTGTGCGCCGCGCATTCCTCTGCTGCAAGGGAGGCAGGCAGCAGCGCGGGTTGCCAAAGCAGCACTTATAGCAGGCAGAGGACCCGATCAGCAGTGCCAGCAAGTTATTCTCGCAGGGGAGCACAGCTTAGACGAGATGCTGCAGAGATCAGGCTCGTGCAGAGATCAAGGCTGCCACAGAGCTCTTTTTTTCCTTTTGACTTCAACTGCAACCACCCACCTGAGGATGCTGGCCCAGCAGCGTCCAGGGACAGTAGCAGGCCCAGATCTGCAGCCAGCAGGCTGAAGTGGTTCTGCCATGCCTGAGGCCACACCCGCTGAAGCGCTAGCGGCAGGTGGTTGAAAGGGCGGGCGAATACCGCTGCATCATAGGGGGGCAGCTCTACGCCTGGAGGAAGCACCTCTGCCATCATCTCCCATGCCAGCCTGTGCACGTGGATAACAGCAAAACAGAATCAGGCAGAGTCAGGTGCTGACGTGCAATGTGTCATCGTGCAGGGCCTGTCTTGTGCCACTGCAGACTGCAGACTGTACCCCGGTTCAGCCACGAGCGTGCGGACTAGCCAGCGGCCTGCCATGGCGATGCTTGTCGAAGCTGTTGCAGTACACCAAATCTGTGGCAGTACATAATGCAGGCCCGCAGCTGTCCCTGCGTCATGCCACAGCTGCCACCCAGATCCTGCTGTGTGCAGCAGGATCTGGCAGGGGCAAGATCTTGACCCACATGGATACTCACCGCCGCATCTCGTCGCATGCCGGCTTGGCCAGCACAGGCACGATGCCCGAGCCCAGCACCGAGTGCGTGCCCTCCAATCCAGGACCCAGCGCCAGCACGGTGGCGCAGCCAGGGTCGCGGCCCAGCACACGCACGCGTGCCATGCACCTATTGTGCACAGGCCAGGAGCAAAGGCATGCATGTGGAGGTTGTGGACTGATGCATGGCGGGGATGCACGCGATGGGAGCACCCCTAGGAACAGGGTTGAGTCTTGCAGCACATCTCATGTCGTGCACTTCAAGCTCAAAGGTGGCTGTGCCACACAGCTGCTTGGGCGATGCACACGTGGCATGACAACGGCGATGCATGCTGCAGTAGGAGAACATGCCCATGCACAGGGGCTTGCTTTGCATGGGCGTGGCCCATGGGATGTATGGCAACAGCCTCGTGCAAACACACCCAAGCATCCAGCCGACCATCACAGCTTTTCTTTGCCCTGCCTGGGTGACGTGCACCTTGGGCTGCACAGGGGCAGCCTTGCCATGTGCACAAGGGGCTGGTGCATGTAAGGGGCTGGGCATGCCGCACGAGGGGTATGTGCGCGCATACCACTAGGTCTACAACGGGCAGCAGCAGCGCACCTTGCGTGGCCTGCAACCTTGGGGGCTGCTGTCATGAGGAGGGGCTCCATGGTCACCATCCCCCCTGCACCTTGGTCCTCCCCGCTGCTGACTGGGGCTAGCGGTGGCACCGCCACCACATGCCCCACAGCCTGAGAGGCAGCCCCCTGCTGCTCTGCAAGCAGCCGCTGTTGTGCTGCGATGAAACTGTCACATGGGCTCTCATCATGCCAGGCTGGCGCCCCATGATGCCAGTCTGGCAGTGCTGCATCATATAATGCCTCATGCGCCCCCTTATGTGCAACTGTCAGCAACACCTCGATGCTTGTGGGCTCCTCTGCTGCAGCCACAGGCGGCCAGATGCAGCTCAGGCCCCATTCTGGCGCTGGGGGCTGCGACCCTAACTGCGCCCCACATGGGCCCCCTCCAGCGAAACCTGCCCCACAACTCATGATAGCTCTACTCTGATGCGCTGCACCCAGCTGGATGAAAGATCAGCACCCTGCGGGCGCAGCTTGACACATGGGTTCTTGTTTTTGAAACTTTTTGTTCACATGGGCCCCTGTGCTGCTGCCCACATGAGTGCCTCCTCCACCAGCTGCCAGCAACCAGGGCTGATACAACAGGTGCAGCCCTGCTATATGCAACCCTGACAGCACTGCAGCTCTTCTTCACAGCACTGCACAGGCAGGCACTTGAGGCCCCTCACCTTGTGAAGGCCACATGTGCTGCTACAGCAACAACTTTTGGTTATGGCAAAGCTAGGAATGACAGGGGAAAGCAACTGCCATGTGTTGTGTTGTGGTGCTGGAACAAAAGTGTAGTGGGACCATGTGATTGTAGTTGCACGGTCACATGGGACAGCCAACGTTAAGTTAGTAGTGTACAACACAAGCCGCCCTCAAAGAGAGACTGCAGGGGCTCTTGTGCTGGCTTACAGCGGCCTTACCCCAGAGAGCCTTCATACTGCGCTCCAAGAATCACGCACCCTGATATGCCCAAGTGGTGTATGCAACAGGGCAACTGCAACAGCCTGTATGCGACCACGCACTGCTGCCAGACACGCATGCACACACGCACACATTGTGCAACACGCAAGCACAAACTCATGCGCACGCCCGCACATGCAATAGCAGATCCCGACCCATTGATCCCAAGCCAAGCATGCTTGCATGCCAAGCTTTCCCAATCCAAGTTTACTTGCTAAAAACAAGTGAATAATACATGCTGCCAGATGCCATGTTGCCAGCCCATGCTGCCTCCGCCCAAAATCTGGTACAATGGCCCACAGACCTCTTGGCCTGCTTGTGCTGTGATCCACTACACGGCAGACTGCTCCTTCAGCGCCTGGATCAGGGCACTGGCTTCATGCTTTGTCCTGGGTGGTGCATTGACCAGGTCGTGCTTCAGAGCCTGCAGGTATTTGAGCTGGCTCTCTGTGGGAGGGGCGCCCTGTGGTCCCAGTTGTTGCCCAGCAGGCGGTACCCCACCGCCCCCATAAGCAGCAAATGCCCAGCCAGGGGAGGGGGCCCGGTCACTGGCAGGGGAGGGTGGTGCTTGAGGGCTGGGGGGTGCGGGTCCAGAGCTGCTGCTGTAGCCACGCGTCTGCATGTGTGAGACGTTTGAGGGGGGCGGGGAGACGAGCAGCACATTCACGTCCTCCTGTAGCTGGGGCTCAGGGACCGGGGGTGACGAGGCGGCCGGTTGCCGCGCCTGCTGCGATGGCTGCACCTGCGCCTGCGCGTGCTGCGATGGCTGCAGCTGTGCCTGCGCCTGCTGCGACGGCTGCAGCTGTGCATGTGCCTGCTGCGGCCTTGCCATACCAGGAGACAATTTTGGCCCAGGGGATTGAGCTGGCCCAGGGGTTACCTGCTGCGGCTGGCTGTACGTGGAAGAGGCCCGCCGGGTCTGCTTGGGTGCCGCTGGCGGCTCTGCTGACCCATCACGTTCTGCCTGCTTCCCAAGCGCAGCCATGTCCCATGGCGCTTGCTGCACGGGCCCCACAGCCCGCCGCCGCCTTCCCGCCCCAGCCGGCTTTGGCGCCTCCTCCAGCCCCTGTCCCTGTCCCTGTCCCGGCCCCCAATCTCCTTGCTTGGCAGCTGCTGTCTTTGCAAGCCGTGCAGGGCCATACAACGAGCTCCGGGCTCTGAGTGGACCGGCTGGCTTAGCAGTGGCTGTGGCTGTGGCAGCTCGGGAGGGTAGGGGCAGCCCCCGGTCCACCCAGCTGCGCGTCAGGCGTGCAGGCAGGAGGGAGTTGCGGGGCTGGGCCGACGCGTGGTTGGAGGCGCGGTCTAGTGCCGTGCGGGTGGCCACCATGATGAGTAGGTGGCGCGCGCGCGTGACGGTTGTGTACAGCATGTTGCGCTGCAGCAGCGTGCCTGCAGCAGTGACACATGGCAAGGGGAGGGCATGAGTGTTGTGTCTCGTAGTGTTGGGAGGGTGTGTGTTACTGACTGCTCAGCCCACACGTCCATGTACTGGCCAACAACCATGTGACCAATACTGATTATGGCCTGCTTGGTATGCTTGTACTGATTCCGATTACTGGTGAAGTCAAGATGCGTCCAGTGAAGTCAAACCAATCCAGGTACGGCTATGTCCGAAGTATGGCTGCATCAACTACCCACGTGCGATTGCTTCATGTAGCGGTGCCACCACGACAGGGTACTCGCCACCTTGTGCCTTGTGCACCGTGGTGGCCCATGCCAGCTGCAGCTGGTTGCGTGCCACATCCTTGTACACCACTGTGTGGGGCCCCTCACAACTAGGCCGCGGAGGAAACTCAACCTGCGGGGCGCGCAGTCACACAACCACAGGAGGAATGAGGGTGGGCCGGTTTCTGGTCCATACCAGATCCCACCTGAGGGGGGGGAGCAGAAGGTGGCTAGGGACTGCCTAGGAAACATCAACCAGTAGGAGTTCAGAGCACTGCCATGGCCACCTCACCAGGGGCCGCCGGGGGCATGTGGGTGGCTGTGCGCAGGCACAGCTGCCCACCAAGCACACCGCAGCACAGCACAGCACAATATCTGTTGGCTGTGCGCTGCTTCGAAAGTATGAGCTCACCGTGACCGCGCTGGCGCGCTCGTCAACGTGTGTGACAGTGCCCAGGTCCCCGTTGTACACGTCATGGTCGTAGTTGTTCTCCACCTGTACCACCCGGTCCCCCACCAGAAAGCCCTGCCGCTGCCAAGAGCTGCCGCCATAGCCGGCGCCACGGGGATCAACCCCCGGGCTGCCCCCGCGCCCGCTGCCCCCGCGCGGATTCATGATTGGCTGTAGCACGCGGTTCAGCTCAGTGGTGCCAGCAGGCGTCTTGCGAGAAGGCGAGAGCACTTGCAAGTCGGCTGCCACATCCAGCCCCGCGTCCTTGAGCAGCTGCACCACTGCTGCTGCCTGGGCACGCACGTCGTCCGCGGCTGCGCCCCTGTTAACCTCCACCAGCACTGCATCAGACCCCAGCGCCGGCCTCAACGCAGCCACTGCAGGTGGGCATGCCTTGCGTGGCCGCTTCTGCTGCTCATCCCCTGAGCCCTGGGCTGCATCAGGCCCCGCCTGATGCTCCCCCTTTCCGTTCGAAGCCGCTGATCCCACCCAACCGTCACCATCGCTGCGGCTTCGACCGCCTGCCACACTGGAGGCTGCGCCCTGCACGCGATGGGTCAGTTCCTCCATGCCCATGCACGCAAGCTGCTGTGCAGGCGAGTGGCCTGCGTGCGCGGGGCGGGGAGGACGTGCACACACGGTATAGTCATTCCTTGTACCTTTGCACTAGAGGTGAGCATGTCTGTAGCTTGGCCCATGACAGGATGGCTGTAGCCTGGCGCATAACTCAGAGCCCTGCAAGGCATTGCTGGTCCCAACACCTCCAAGCATCGCTGCACCTCCACTCGGCAGCACTGGTCCCAGCCGCAAGCCAACTTGAAGCAAGTGAAGGCAAGCTGGTGGACAGCCCACACGACAGCAGGCTGCCTACCTGCGATGATCGCATGAGCACCGGTCACAATAGACGAGCCACTGCTCTGGCGGAAGATCTCATCCAGGTGCACACGTGGGAAGCCGCCCATGCCAATCATGTCCTGCAGTACGCTGCCCGGCCCCACGGGCGGCAGCTGGTTGGGATCGCCCACGAGCAGCAGCCGGCAGCCAGGTGGCAGCGCGCGCAGTAGGACTGCGGCAAGCTGCACGTCCAGCATGCTCGCCTCGTCCACCAGCACTACGCGGCAGTATCAGCAGTAGCGGCAGTAGCAGTATCAGCAGCAGCAGTAGCGGCAGTGGCAGCGGCAGGACCACATGAGGCACGCGGCATTCGCAGGTGCATGTGCTGGCAAAATCAGCGAGTGTACGTGGTGTGGGTGGTGGCGGTGGGCAACGCCAGGGCAAGCGGCGACAAAGTACACCACCCCGCCGCCGCCCCACATGCCCAGATGATGCCCCATGCAGGTGGCATACCGTCGAGGAGACCAAACCCAGGTACCACCAACATGTAATACCGTCCCGCACAGGCAAAGCAGCACGGCGGGCGCCCTGCGTGCGCACCTGCGTCGGCCGCGACCGGATTCTTCACATTGTGTTCAAACGCGAACACGTCCAGGAGGCCGATGGGGTCGTCATCCACAGCTGCATCTACGACCTCGACCTCCCGCGCATCCTTCCCTTCGTCCTTACCCCCTGCCTGCGCCCCCGCAGCCCCAGTTCCTGCCTGTGCCATGCTGCCCGCTGCCTTCTTCCCCTTCCCAGCCTCGGCGACCCCATCATCCTCTGCCGCGGCTGGCTTGTCTTCCTTGCGCTTGTAACCCAGCATGCGGTGCACAGTCATGGCCTCCAACATGGGGTCATTTACGGCCTCCTGAAGCCGCTGTGCTGCGCGGCCCGTGGGCGCACACATGAGCACGCGCAGGCCCTGGTGGCGCCACAGCCGCACGATGGCGCGCGTCACGAATGTCTTGCCACACCCCGCCGCGCCCGTCAGCAGCATCACGCGCGCGGTGTGTGCCGTCTGGATGGCCGAAATCTGCACGAGTTTGTGGGGGCGGTGTTTGGGCGTGAGGTGGATCGATGCGTACACCGGGTGTGTGGGTGCGGGTGTTTTCCCCCAAATGGAAGGGTGCGCATACTTGTAACGCTGTAACAAGTCAAGTCAAGCATACTTGTTGGTGTGGGTGGTTTTCCCACACGTCCTCAAAGGCATACCAATGATCAGCAGGCATCCGTCGGCGTGAGCGTGCAGCTGTGGTGAAGACACACGGCCACAGCAGCAACACTGCTATTCAGCCTGGGGAACGGGCATGGACCAGGGGGACAGCGCACGACCACTTGCTATTCAACCAGCTGCCCACCTGCTTCTCAGTCAGCTCCACGCCCTCGGCCTCAATGCTCATCAGCAGCTGGTACACAGCCGCATCTACCTGCAAGGAGCTTGCCCCACCTGCCTGCTGCCCAGGTGCTGAGGAGCTGGCCTGGGCATGGCTGGCCTTCCGAGCACTTAGCCCGTCCCCGGCCGACCCCAGCCCAGTCGCTCCAGTCCCATTAGCTGATGCAGCGGTGCTGCCAGATCCAGATCCTGCACTGCCCCCATCCCCACTGCGGCTGCCGCCACCGCTGCTGCCGCCAGCTTGCAGCGTGGCCAATTGGGTCGCGACGGCGGTCTCCGCTTCATGCAGCTGCGGCAAGTACGCGCGCGCGAGCGGCAGCCACGGCCACGTGCCGCCTGCCCCCCCTGCAGCCATCGAAGCCTCTGCCTGCAGTGCCATCGGCTGGTCGATGACGCGTGCCTGCCCGCTCGCCACGTCGCCCTCCTCTAGCACAAGCTTGCGCAGCTCCTACCGCATGGCGATGAGTGGGGCAGTGGGGACACACATCAGCACGTGCGCGATGTTGTCGCGATGTGTGAAAACAAACCAGGCAAACCTGAGAACTACGAACGAATCAGAGAAAATCAGGCCTGCTGCGCGCGCACGCATCAGCTGGTGCGAGGCTCAAACAACAGGCACACACCCACTACCCACCCCACCCCGCCTCCTGCACGCCCGCACTCATGCCCACGTGAGGTCACACGCCCTCACTCATGCCTCCACCCACCAGCAGGCAGGTCGCGAGGTCGCGCATGTCCAAGGGCTCCTGAGCCACTGCATGGGCCCCACCCTCCTCCACTGCCTCTGCCTCAGCAGGTGCCAGCACATGCTCAGCCAGCAGGCGCGTGGTGGCGGACTTCAGCATGCTCCAGGTCATGTACGTGTGCCCGTTGTTGGCCCCGCTCCGAATGAGGGCCTGCAGCATGCCGGCTGCGCCATGGCTGCGAGCCACCGGCTCAACATCCAGCTTCTGGGCCACGCTGTCTGCCAGCTGCAGGCTGAAGCCCGGCAGCTGCATCAGCGCCCGGTGGGGATCAGCTCTGAACACCTCCTCCACGCCGGGACCGAACAAGCGCACGGCGGCCTCAGCAGTGCTTCGCCGCAGCCCAAGGTCCTGGAGGAACATGGCCGCGTCCTGCTGGCCTGTGGGGGGGTCAGCGCAGCAGGGCGGCAAGCAGCAGCATGTCTTCCACCACAGCGGCAGCTGGTGGGAGACATGTGATGGGAGCTTTCATGACTCGAGCCGGTGCTTGCATTCATAGAGAGCTGGGGATGCGAGGGGCTGCTGGGGGTGCACGCTGCACAGGGTCCCGCTTGCAGGACCTAGTAAGGTATGCGGTTGGGTGTCAGCATCAGTACAAGCACACGCAAGAGCTGTACGACCACACACACACAGGTCACGTTAATGATAAAGTGTACAACCTACAAGCCATGCAGGTGCCTGACACATCCCCAGCACAGTGCCGGCCCCAGCGCCCACCCACCACCTACCCATATGAGCTGTACGACCACACACACCTGACAAGTGTGTAAAACTACAAGACACGCCAGCGCTAGGGCCAGCACACCCCCCAGCACATTTCCAGCATAGGCGGTGCCGGCCTCAGCACCCGCAACCCACCCACCCATTTGTTCGTCCCATGCGTCCTTCATGGCCTGCGCCTTGTAGCGCCCAATCCCATCGATGCCCATGAGCAGCTTGACTGCATCCTTGCTGGATAGGATGTCCTCAGTGTCCCCCTGGAACGTCTCCACTATGGCTGCTGCTGTCTTGGGCCCGCAATTGGGCAGCCTGTCTTGAAGGCGCCGTTTAATCGCTGCGCAGGTCACAAGCATGCATGAGTGTTTTGGTGTTGTGAACATGCCTATGCCATGCGTGCCATTGTCCCAGGCACTCATGATGCATTCAGCCTCAGTCCGGTGTGCAGCAGGAGCCTGGCATCATTGCAGCACGCAGGCTGTGGCGGGCGCCCAACAGCAGACTGTGGTGCAGGCGCGGCATGACCTGCATGCATGTGCGGTTGATCACATGCACATGCGTGGGTCCTACAATGCCCATGATGACACACCACGCACCCTCCAGCGACTTGGTGCGCAGCGTTTTGACATGATCCACCTCCACTTGCAGCCCAAAAGTCGGGTGAAAGGCCCATCGCCCTTTAAATTGGCAGGTTGAACCTTCCCCCACCCAGCTCATGTTGCCCCGCAACGTCAGCTTCCTGTTCTGCAGGCCCTCACGCTGCCTCTTCTTGAACACCCCGGCTGGCATTGATCTGGGCGCCTCGACTGGCGGGAGCTCCCGGCTCCTGACGAACGAGGCAATGGTGCGCCAGCTGCCAGGCTCCACCTGCACAACGACAACTTTGTGCCCAGCCTCTCCTTCGTGCACAACCCGCTGCACAACCCCCTCAAAAGACACCGGAGTATGGATGAAAGTTGGCAGAGCAGGGCCGCTGGCACTGCTCTTCTGCGTGCTCAACGCTGCTGTCCGGACGCTGCCGGTCCACCCCGCCTGTTGCAGTACCGAGGCGTTTCTGAACATGCTCAAGCCGCACTGCGCTGTATGAGAGGTCTGGCCTGGAGAAACCTGTATCCGCGGCAGCATAAGCTGGAGCAGCTGTGCCCCGGCCCGGCGGGAGGACATCTTGGAATCGAACCGTAGATTCATCCCTTACACATTCCTGAACGCTATATCAGAAGCACAGCTTTGCTGCCGTAGGTAGAACCTCGCATTGTACTTCAGCATCACACTGCTACACACTGTAGTGCTGACAGCACTCTTTCAGGGCTTCACGAAGGCCGCGACGATGGCTGCGTGTGCATGGCATGCCAAGCAGTGGCAGTGAGAGTGTGCATTAACAGCTGTTGCGACCACCAGTTAAGAGGCACCGCACAAGCTGCCAGCTCACACCTGCCATGCCTGCAGCAGCCATGTGTCATACGCTCATACCAGCTGGCACTCACCAGCCAGGAGAGACAGGTAGGACAGGCCCTCCACAGCGCCCAGCGCCCCCCCGGGGCCCGCGGGCAGGCCTGAGCCCGTGTTGACCTGCGCATGCACACACACATGCACGCACGGCCGCAATGGCCATTAACCAATAACAAACAGTTTGTGAAGCTACAAGCCGATAACGAATGTTGCTAATCCTGTCTCACGGCAGGCATCTATGCGCCATGATGGGCGTACGATGTAACCAACACACGCACATACAGGGTGCCCAAACCCGGCACCTGGATACGCAGCTGCACCACCCAGATCCATCCGCCAAAACCCAGCCCGGCGCAACCAGGCAAACCAGGCGCCATCATGCCGGTCTCATCGATGCTGGCTCACACTGACGCTGGCTCATGCCGAGGCTGGACACTGGCCCACGGCTCCTGCCCCCACACCTTGGTGTACAATAACAATAATAATAACACGGCGTGTCACAGATGTGTCACCTTGGTGTACAGGCTCCACGCAATGACCCCCAGGATCACCAGGTAGGAGACACCCTCAGCCGCTCCCAGGGCACCGCCGGGGCCGGGGGGCAGGCCCGCGCCTGCACGCACAGCAGCAGGAATCGCAGCAGCAGCCAGTTGTGCCGTGCTGCAGCAACGCTCGCAGGTGCCTAATGCATGCCAAGCGACTCCCGTTGCACAAGTGTTGAAGTGTTGCCACCAGGATCTTGCATGCCTGCCCTGCTGGCGGCCGTGTCAGGTGCTCTATGAGCCATACCAGGCTTCATCCAGCTGGCAGGTATGGTGGACTGCTGGCCTGAGCTCTGCGCCGACCCGCCCCCTCACGTCCCGATGCGTACCGGTGGTGGCAAGCGTGAAGGCGGACCACAGCACAATGGGGTTGGAGATAGCGCCTGCAGCGATAGCGCCATAGCTGCGAGCGCACAGCAAGTGTGCGTGACAGTCAGCGTTGTGGCAGGACACGCCTTGACTTCATTGCTCAAGCTTGCACACGGCAAAAGCGCCAGCCCCCAGGCCTTTGCTGCCACGCCCGCTGCGCACGCGCTGCATTCATCAAGTAGTGCCAAGCCCGTCCACTACCCCTGCTGCTGCTCACCACTACCTTTGTTGTTGTGTGGCTGCTGCTACCGCTGCTTCTGCCGCAACTGCTGCTACTGCCGCTGCTCACCCCAGGGCGCCGATCTCGTCGTTGGGCTGGGGCTCTGGCTCCGGCACAGGCGACTTGCCGGCTTGGAAAGGCACACCCTTCTTGGTCACTGCACGCACAAGTCAGCACAAGCAAGCTCAGCAAGAAGCAGAGCTGCCATTGAGCACAACTGTTGAGGCCGCACTCGCGGCATGCTTGGTGTGTTTGCAAGCAGGCGTGCGCCCTCGGGCTAAAAGCCTTGGCCCAACCGTCAGCTTGCCAGCACGGCAGCAGTCATTTTGTGCAGGTGCGCCTGACACAGCTGCCTGCACTTGCATGCCACAAGCGTGCGGGCGTGCATGCATGCATGCCCATGCGTTGAATCCCCACCCCAACACCACACAACCCCATCGCACCAAATTGACGGGCCTGCACGTTCAGGGCCTTGCGACCTGCAGCACAAACTTCATCTTATTGTGAGCTGTGGCTTGACGCGTTTGAGGTGTGGCCAGATGAACTCACCGCGAACGGTCGGGGCCTTGACAGCGACACGGGAAGCGCGGAGGGAGATGGCCATTCTTGTGAACAACAAGATCTCGTAACTGACGCGCATTTTTGCTCAATCCAGAAAGCTATGACCGTGCCGATGACCCAGGGTTTGCTTGCTGCACATCTTAGCCTGTTATGTCCTGCAGCTCTATGGGAAGCGAGTCTAAAATGGGTGCACCCAGGAGCCTGCAAGAGGCATGTGCCAGGTGCAGAAGGCTGGGCTTCAGCAGCTGTAAATAAAACTGTTGTGCTACCAGCAGTGTCATCATCAGCACAGGGGTCAGGATGCATGTCGCTTTTGCGGTTCTGGGGTGCGCATTCTCCACATGCGTGTACGTGGGGCTGCTCTACATCAAGCGCACCAGCCTGCCCAGAGACCACCCAGCCACCATCAAGCACAGGCTCGCCACAGTGCTGCTGTCCTGCACAATCACGTGGCTGCCAGTCTACTTCATGCACTCCAAGGTGCGTCCATGGTGGCATGCATGGCTTGCACCATTCACACGCTTGCATGGTGCTCCTGGCACGTGCTGCTCAGCACGCTTCAGCACCAAAACCACCCCACCCACTGGCGCTCCTCGTGCAGGCCTCTGCAGGGAGTACAGCCACACTGGCAGCTGTCCTGGGGGTGCGCTGGCCTGGAATCCTTGGCCTGTTGGCTCCCATTGGGCTCACAGCTGTGCTCTTTGCAGTCCCTCTTGCACACTGGATGCTGACAGAAGGCCAGGGCACAGCCGCCGCGCTCATGGAACTGCTCCAAGGGGGCCCCTGGGGAGTGGTGGGCGCTGCGCATCAGGCACTGTTTGCTGACGAGCACTTGTGGGTGTGGAGGAACCTGGTCGTGGCACCCTTGAGTGAGGAGTGGGTCTTCAGGGCATGCATGGCCCCACTGCTGCTCATGGCGGTGAGGCGGCTTGGGGTGGCCATGCGCGAGCCAGGGGCCTGACATTTGCATGCTTGCGCACATGCTTGCACACATGCTTGCTCATGCCGTGCGATGCACCCTGTGACGCCGGTGACAGGTTCTTCCAGCCTGGACGTGCATTTCCTACGACGTGATGCAGCCAGCCGAGCTGAAACTGCCATGCAGTATAAGTACACGCGTGCTGCAGGAGCTCAGGATAGCTTCAACCTCACATGACCTGCCTGTACCCACACAACCATGATGCAGTTACACAATCAGCAACCAAGGACCAACTACCAAGTACCCTGCCATGCACCATACGGTATTGTTCTTGGTCACCTCATGACGTACCGTATCTCGCACTGGCGCTGGACCACAGGGCTTCAGCACCACCGCCACCGTGTTCATCACCCCTGTCTTCTTTGGTGCCGCGCACCTGCACCACCTGCACGAGTTGACACAGCATCAGGGCGTACCGCTGGCCCGGGCCGCTCTCATCATCTCCATGCAGTACGCGTACACCTCCATGTTTGGCTGGTACGCCACATGGCTGTTCCTGCGCTCCGGCAGTGTGGTGCCACCTGTGGTGGTGCACACCGTGTGCAACTGGCTGGGGGTGCCCCGCTTCTCCATCATGGTGCGCCACCTGTCTGTTCATGGATTGGGAAGGCCTGATGCAGCTGCACGAGTGTTGACACACTGCTGTTATAAGCGCCGCCGTCTCAGTTGCTGTTGTTTCAAGCGCTGCTGGCTCGGCTAAACTGCTGTTACATGCGCTGCTGATTTATCTATCTTGCTTGCCTCTGCCTCCGAGCCTGTTGTTGCCAACTCTTGCCCGACCCCAGTCACTGCTCTCTAATGGGCCCGCTGTACTGCTGTTTTGCCTCCTGCAGTCCGCACACTTTAGTGCTGTGCCCATGTGGTCTGCCACAGCGCTGAGCGTGGGTGCATTCGCCTGGCTGCTGGGGCCATTGACAGCCCCAGCCCTGCTGGGAGGACCCTTGCCTGTGTGATACCAGGCTTGGACCAAGTCAAACCATTGTGGGCTGAGGCAAATCATGGTGATAAGGGCTGAGCCACAACACATGGACCGCGTCGCAGCATGAAAAACGTAATCCAGTTGGAAAAGCAGCGTGCTGTGTGCTGAATAACTCGTTTTGCGATCTCTTTTGTGGTCGTATTCAGTATTCTCCTTCCTGATCAGGCGTCAACGCGTGTTCCATGATGGTCTTGATCCCTTAGCTTGAAGCAGTGAACGAGTCATCTCATGTTTCTCTTTCAGGCTGTATGCTTGGAACAAGCAATGAAGCATGTGCTTTTGGTCAGGGCAATGTATGATGCATGGCTGTACGGTACATGGTTTACACAGACGTAGATCATGCGTGTTAGAAATCAGTGCGTGCAAGCTTGTCGGCACCCATCCGCACCCTACCCAGGCTGCGCCCCAAATCCGGCCCCTGTCCCAACCCCATGACCGCCTCTACATCCAACCACACACGTGCTTGCTGCCTCCTGTTGTCATGCGTTCTTGCTGGTTGCACTGGGATGCAGCACATGGGGGTTGGGGCTGGAGCCAAGGTCACCAGCCACCTTGCCTTCAATTGCTAAGCTTTTCCACAGGCTTTTCTATGCCGCTTCACTTGCGCTTGCCCAGCTTGAGCGGGGCCAACGAGTCCTTGAGGCTCTTCTTGCCATCTGGCAGCAGTACTGCCTGGTACGCGCGCCTGGTGCCGTTGCCGTCCTCACTCTTGAGTGTGACTGCCTTGCATGTCGCGCCCACCTCCCTGTCATGCAGAGCACCGCCAGCGTGCATCACCGTGTTTAAGCACAGTGTGAATAGCAGTACATATGCAGCACTGGCAGAGTAAGCTACGAAAGTGGGGGTGGACTAGGGCTTCACAAGATTGGGGTTTTCTAAACTGGGAGAATGGCGAGCCCCCAGGTCTGGTATGGATCAGCAGTCCGTCACACAGTGACACAAGCAATGCCATCTTAGAGCACGATTGGTCTGCAGGCACGTCTGTAGCAAGTATGCTGATGGCGGCAGCCGTGCAGGCGCATAACATGAGGCGTGCGGTGAGGTGGCGTGCCGGCAACCGGCCGCACCTGAACCGGCCCGCCAGGTCGTCGGGCGTGAGGCTGAGCGCGGACGCGAGTTGTGCAAACTGCTCCGCAGCCACGCTGGCTGTGGGCTCCGCCAGCAGGGCGGTCACGCACACATACGCGAGCAGCAGGGTGTCACTCCCCTTGGACAGATCATACTTGGTGGAGTCACCCTCCTGGCTGCGTAGAGCAAGAGTGGAAGGTTGGGAAGGGTGAGGGATGGGGTGTGCGCGTTGGGGAAGTGGGGAGAGCACCACAGGCAGCACCTGTTAGCGCGATGCCTGGTTACATACAGTCATGCCGATGGCACTGGTGATGTTATGAACAGACTGGTGATACGATGAACCCGTCTGCTTGTTCAGCCTCCTGTACTTTACACCCCCCCACTTTACAAACAAGCGTCCAAATGAAAGAAAGAAAGACCGGCAGGCTCACGTGGCGTCGAAGAACATGGCCAGCAGCGGCTCCAGCACATCAGGCTTGATCCCCACGCTCTTGAACAGCTTGTCCATGCCGCCGTCGGCCTCGCTCGTCTGTCAGGAACACAACATGGCACTTGTAGCACTTGGTGATTTGAGCACTTGGCAAGCACTTGTTAGCGAGATAATCATGGCGGTGCAGCTGAGAGCTGACCGCGCACATCACCTGCCTGTCGTGCCTGGTAGCAGCAGCAGCTGCTGCGTGTGTTTGTGGCTGTGCGTGGTAGTGGGCGTGTCCAGCTCCTTCCCTCCTGCCCAGGCCTGTATAGCTGCCCCAGATGGGTGCCATCCCAGCAGCCACGTGCTAGCAGTGCCAGCCACAGGCCTTCACTCTGCCCAACATCGTGCCTGCCCCCCACCCACCCCACCTCCCTTCAAGAAAGTAATAACGGAACACGGCCGGGCAGCAACCATCTGCAGCATTCGCACTGCGCATATGGCCCAGCCACCACCCACCCGCATGCGTGTCCTGCCCGCGCGCAGCTTGAGCAGGATGGACAGAAAGGACAACAGCTGCGCACGCCGGTGTGCGGGCGCCTTGTCCAGGCCACGCATGAGGTGCAGCCGGCCGCGCACATACTCGTGCAGCTGAGGGTGCAGGGGGTGGGCACAGGTAGTAGATGCCTCCTTCAGTCTCTGTAAGAATGATGCTTGCAAAACGTTGATTGTGTGATTGATAATTACTGCTGGATGAGGTCGGGACACAACGTTCATGCAAGGTCATGCAAGGTCATGCAAGGTCATGCAAGGGTGTGGGGGTGGAGGTGCACGCTTAGCATGGCCCAGCGCACAGCCAGTGGAGCTCGGTTTGGCATGATAGGTGGGCGGCAACATAAGGTAGGCATCGCTGGCACGCAGAAACCTGAGCGGCCGACACGAAAGCAACGGCATGAAAGCAGTTGAATAGCATGGCAGCAGCACCAAACCCACGCACATGCAGCTTCTTGTCCTTGTCCTGGACGAACTCAGGGTCCATGAAGTTCATGATGGGCTTGACATGCAGCCCACCCTTGATCGCCTCAGGGATCAGCTTCTCCACTGGGTAAGCAGTGCCCGGCGTGGTGGCGTCCAGTTCGTGTGGGGGCAGCGCACGGTGCGCCATGGCCGCAGCCAGCACCTGTTCCTTTGTGCGCCCTGCAGCCGCCGCATCAGCCGCCAGCTGCCCCATCACCTGTGGATCGCGCATATCAGTGGCGGTGGTGCGCGCTCAGCTTATTGCACCGCCGCAGCTGCCATTCCAGGTTCTAGGGGGGAGGTGGAGTACGAGGCTTGCGAGATGTTCCACCTCAACTGCCACCCACTGTTGGAGGAGTCCACTCTCCCCAAGTGACGTATTCCAAGCCTACCGTAGGTGGGCTTGTTACGTTATTACCCAGCCATAAAAAGAGCTAAAAGAGCTGCCATGAGAGGTAATGCAAGCGTGCAATGAATCTCCACTAAAACATATGCTCCCCCACTCCCCACCGCGCTCCCCCCGGAGTGCACGCACCTGCGCGAGCGCGCCTGTCGCGTCGCCAAGCTTCTCCACACGCACCACGCCCTCCTCGCGCGCGTTCAGCTGCCGCCGCCGCCGCGTCGACCCAAACGACTCCACCAGCCTGCGCGACCGGGTGCGGGGCAGGGCAGCCATGCATTGTTCACTCCCACACAAGCACGAGGGCCAGTGCTGAGCAGCTCAGTGCCGACGGCCCCCAGCCTTTGCGTATGCAAGCTGCTGACATGCTGGCACAACCCCACCTGCCCACCCTGCTCCTCTCACCACCAAGGAGTATCCCTGCTGTCCTGCACCACTCCATCACCACAACAATTCAAGTGAAAGGTAAGAATACCCTGACGCCACGTGCCGCCATGCCATCCGGGCCCCGATCTCCTTCTTCCCCCAGCATACACGCTATACTTGTTCACAATTGTATCCCCAGCTCCCCCCCGTAGCTCTCCCCCTCTCACTTTTTGTTCTGTGCCAACCTCTCCTCGCGTGTCTGCTCTGCGTCATCTTCACCGCCCGTGAGCGTGGCAGTGTATGCGAGGCCCGGCAGGCGCGGCTCCATGCGCAGCAGCCGCCCGCCTGCCACGGGCATCACCTCCAGCACTCCGGTGTCCCTGTTGTACACGCCCACCGCGTAGCTGCAGTGCAGGGGGGTTGCAGGTCGCGCGTTGGGCCCAGGGGTGTGGATGGGTGGAGATGGGGCACGGGTACACAAGCGGCAGGCAGGTGGGAGCATCCCAGCTGAAGGCTGAAGGCTGAGGCCTGCGGCCGCCCCAAGGCCTGAAGCCAGAAGCCTGCGATGCCCCCCTTTTCCCCCAAGCTTGAGACCTCGCTGAAGCCTGTGACCTCGCCTCCTGAAGACCTCGCTGAAGCCTGTGACCTCCCGCAAAGCCCAACAATAAGGGAGCGCACTTGCACGCAGACGGCCCTGGGGCGTACTCTTCACTCTCGGTTGTCCCCACATACTGCACCTTGCCCTGTGTGCATGATGGTCAGTACAAGCCGAATCAGTACAAGGTCGGTGGCATGCTGTACGCGCATGCCATGCTTTGCATGGTGCTCTCCATGCCAGTTGCATGGGGGCTGTACGCGCACCTTGCGACCCAGCACAGTGAAGTGCTTCGCTCGTGCGGCTACGCTCTTAACGTTCTCGTATGCCTCGTAGCTGTCCACCGCCTGTGGCAACCCTGACGGGAAGTACGCCGCAAGTGCACCAGGCATTTCATCCTTTTGTGGCTGGATTAGCTCAACCTTTACGCGCTTAGGCTCCGGTTTCTCCCCTTCCGATTGTTTACGCTTCCCCATTTTATATGTGCGGTACACGCTTGACTCCTGCCGGCTCAGCGGCGCAGCCCTGGGGGTTCAATCTTACTAACCCTGTAGCGACGGTAGGCAAGGGCTCCTCATCAACAGTACACTCTGTGGAGGCCATCCAGTGATGGACGAAATTACAGCAGCTGCCACCGGACGACTTCCAGGACGCGTGCCGCCTTGTCCTAAATGATGCTATCAACATGTACAATGACCGACATTCACAAGATGCATTTGACAGATCGACCCACACGTTGATGAATTCACGTTGGGAACGCAGCTGAACATGAGAAGAGAAACATAAATAAACATGCTTTCCCCTTTGCCTTCTCAGGTAGAAATTCAGTTTGCAAACTCTCAAACCCTTTGCAAGCTGCTTTCACATGCAGTCAAGTGTGCCGTGAATAGCTCCGTAACTAGCTCAATGAATTGCGTTTGCCAGCAGGCCTCAGGTGGGGCTCCAGCCCCCTCTTCATCTGCTCTGACTGCTGGGCAGCAGTGCACTGACGAGCAAATAAAGGTGCGAGTCTCAGAGGACCGGATGCTCACATTGCTCAGCTTGCCCGAGTGCCTCCAACTGTGTTTGGTGCGGGGCTTTGGGAATCTGCACCGCCCACAGCATGCATGCGCTGCTTGCGCAGGTCGCAACATGCGCACGCACACAGCCACCGCCCTGTGCCGCTGCTGCCATTGACATGCTCGCAGGTGGTGGTGCGCCTGCGGCCGAACACTGAGCCAGGGACCGTGGACCAGGCGCGCGCTGCGGGGCCACATGTCTTGGAGCTGCAGCCAGAGGAGGGCACCAATCAGAATGTGACAGAACAATACATGTTCTCATATGTGGCAGGCCCAACAGTCAGCCAATCGCGGCTGTTCAAGAGTGGGTGCAGCCGGCTTTGCATGATATAATGTGCATGGGGAGGACTTGGACCTGCGCCTCCTGCATTAATGCTGCATGTGGTGAATGCAGGGCTTGCTGTGCACAGCTCCATGCACACGACTGGCCTGCGCTTGCAATCTACGAAGTATTTGTGAAACGCCGTACTCTTATCGCCATTACGCAGTATGTGGCAAGCAGCTGCTGGACACCTGCCTGAATGGCTTCAATGGCGCCCTGCTGGCGTACGGCCAAACGGGCAGCGGCAAGACGTACACTATGCTGGGACCCTCCGCTGAGGAAGCACGCACCACAGGGGCACGCGGCACTGATGCGGTGCGCACTGCGCATATAAGCCTAGTGCAGGGGTAGCTCAGTTCATAGCGCAGGGGTAGTGCAGAGGTGGTGCAGGGGTGGTGCAGGGGTGCTGCAGGGGTGCTGCAGGGGTAATGCAGGGTTGTAGTTCAGGCATAGTCCATCATCACGCCCTGAGGAGCAGTGGCTGCAACCTGGCACGCTGCTGCTTGCGTGCTCATGGTCTTGCAGTGGGGCATGGTGCCGCGGGCGCTGCAGTACCTGTTTGACCGCCTGCACGCCAGCGGCGGCATCCCTGCCGGTGGCAGCATGCACAGCACGCCCATGGGCTGTGCCTCTCTTGATCTCTCATCAGCCACCTCTGGCACCGCCACTAGCACCTGGCTGGTCAAGCTGTCAGCACTGGAGATCTACCAGGAGGTGTGCTCAGACCTACTGGCAGCCTCAGCACTTAGCACACAACAGGTGGCGGCCTCGATGGCGCCAGGCGGCACCATGGCGGCTGTGGCAGCTGCACAGGCAGCTAACAGCCGCGTGCATGTGAAGGAAGACATCGCGCGGGGCGTGTATGTGGATGGGTTGAGCGAGCATGTGGTGGTGTCAGGTGCGCGGACGGGGTTGCAAAGCACGTGTTGTGATGTAGTTGGCTGCGAGCCGCAGTCGCCTGTAGTTGCCTGTAGTAGCTGGCTGTAGTTGTCTGCGTACACAGGCAGCAGCACAGCACAGCGCTGCACCATCCTGCCACAACCAGATGACAGCCATACACCACATCCCACTCACTGCCGGCTGCATGTTTGAGCATTGCGTCAAGGCCAAGCGCATGCACCCATGGATGCCTTGTGGTGGCATGCACCATGCGGTGTGCCCACTGGTGCCCGTGCAGTGGAAGGTGCCATGAAGCTGGTGAGCCGCGCAGCGCTGACACGCCACACGGCCGCCACACGCATGAACCGTGAGAGCTCTCGCTCCCACTGCATCCTCACACTGACTATTGAGCAGCGCGGTCCCATGGATGGCCAGGGGCCGCCACGCCGCTCTGGGTTGCTGGCACGCAGCGGGGCCCTGGCAGGGGGGCCCGTGCCCGGCTTGCAAGCTGTCAAACGCTCCAAGCTGTATCTCGTGGATCTGGTGGGTCTTGTCGTCGGGGGCCACGTGCTGATCGATGGCTCCTGCTAACAGCTGAGGCGCCTGAGCCCCTGGTGTTGTGCAGCGAGCTTCTAGGGCGCCGTCTGGGTTGGAGGCATGGCTGTGTTGTACGTGACGTGGTGCATCCTGTCATTACCGTTGACCCTGGGGTGACCCAGTGACCGCATCCTGCCTGCTATAGTGCTATTGCTGCATTGCTCTTTGCAGGCGGGCAGCGAGCGTGTCAAGGTGTCTGGTGCACAAGGGGACCGGCTGAAGGAGGTGGGGCACCGAGTGGATGGCAATAGCTGTGCCCGTGCACGCCTGCCTGCCTGCTTGCCTGCCTGCCTGCCTGCCTGCCTGCCTGCCTGCCGTTTACCCCTGCCGACCTGCCTGCCGTTTACCCCTGCCTGCCGCCCGTCATGCATACCAAGCAATGCAGCGCCTTTCGCCTCTTGCTTCAATAGTTTGACATCAAGGGCCCTATCCCTAGACTGCGGAGTGCTCTTCACTGTGCAGCCAGCGGCTGTCATCTGCGCTCTCTCACCCGTGTGCTCTGCCGTGCTGCTGCAGGCGGGTGCTATCAACCGGTCACTGTCCACATTGGAGCTGGTCATCCTCCGGTTGGTGGAGGCCGATAAGGCAGGCCGGGCGAGTGACCACATCCCATATCGTGACTCCAAGCTCACACACATCCTTCAGGTCAGTGCACTCGCCATTGTGATGGTTTAGGAGTGGCAAAGCAAGGCATAGTCTGCGCGCCGGCCAATGTTACTGTTTAGGAATGGCAAGGCAAGCCATAGGAAGCATGGCGTACGAGGTTCAAGAAGGGGACAGGACAGTGCCTGGCAGTTGCAATGGTGCAGGGCCGGCAGGGCAGTGCACTGGCACAGTCACGGGACAGAACAGGAGGCCTGCACGGCTACATGCAGTGATGGGAGGCCTGGCCTGCGTCATGCCTGCGTATGGCGTGTCCTGTGCGCGTTGCACTGCAGTACCCTGCATTTTGTGCTGTGACAGCCGCACACTGCTGCCAGCAGCTGCAGGGCCAAACTAACGTATTGTGCAGTCACCGCATCCACGGCTCATGTCTTGAATATGCATGATGATCGCTGTGCGCATGGTCATACACATGGTGATGATGTAAGCCGCACACTGCCGCCAGCCATGCACTGTACACAAGTGCCAAAGTGGCGTGCTGTGTAGCCGCCACACCCTCGTGTCTTGTTCATGTGCAGTGCGCGCTGGGCGGCAACGCGCTCACGACGCTCGTGGCGTGCATCAACCCGTCGGCGGCGTACCGTGGTGAGACGCAGCGCACGCTGGGATTCGCCACCCGCGCCAAGGCCGTACGTAACCAGGTGCGCAAATGCGTGCATGCTGGTATTCATATGCCTGGCAGCTGCCACATGTGTGCATGCATGCTGTATTTGGATCTGGGCCCAAGCTTGTGTTGAGATGTTGTGGGGCTGGATGGACGTCCTGGACTGGTGGCTTTGTGGCGAATGCATACCGCAGGCCGTTGTGAATGAGACACGTGAGGGGGATGCGGTGGCGCTGGCGCTGGAGGTCTCCAAGCTGCAGCGTGAGGTGGCTGCGCTGCGCATGGTGGCGGGAAAGGTATGCTTGTGTGCGTGGAGTGTGCAACACAACCGTAGACTGTGTGCAGGCAGCAGCCTGACTGCCACCAGAGCTTGTGCGGGTGGGCTGACAGGGCCTGTGGGGGACCCATATGCATTTTGTCTTTAACCTGTGCGCTGGAGGCAATCAAATGGTGCTGTTGTGACTGGGGTGTTTTGTGCTGCAGGCTGGTGGTGGGCTGACAGGAGCTCCGCGGGGAAGCCTGAGGCTGGAGGGCCACGAGGGCATCAGCCGTGTGGCAGCTGCACCACCGGCGGTGGTACTGGCCAAGCTGGCTGATGTGCTCAAGATCAACGGCGAGCTGGAGACGGGTCAGGCGCAGCTGCACACGCAGGCACAGGCGCTGCAGGCGTAAGTGCCAGTGGCTGACGCTTCCTTGTCTGACTGCCTGTTCAGGCCATTGGGCAACGGGTGTCCAGGGCACTGGCGCCACCGGTTGGGCTCTGTGTGTTGAGGTATATGGGCATGCATTTGCCGTGCCCCGGCGCCATGGAACGGCGTTGGGAGTGCTGTACTGCTCACCCCCCATAGTCACGCTCGTGGCCCTGCCCACCCTTGCCCACTCTTTCCAGTGCCCACTCTGGCCCACTCTTTTCTCCAGGGAGCGTGACGTGCTACAGCTCAGGGTGGCCGCCTTGATGTCTGACAAGGCAGCACTGGAAGGAGCAGTACAGGACGAGCATGCGGCAAAGGCCGCGGCAAACGTGCTCGTGGCCGCCGCAGAGGCTCGTGCAGCGGCGGCAGAGGCGCAGACGGCTGCGGCCGAGGCCCGCGCTGCTGAGAGTGCCAGGCAGGCGGCAGAGGCCCGGGCTGCGTTGGAGGCGGTGCAGTTTGGGAAAGGCTCGCCGGGGCCGCAGGCGGCGGCCGTGAGGGATGCGGAGCGCAGGGCTGCGGAGATCCTGTCACGCGCAGAGGCGCTGCAGGCGCAGGTCGCGGAGCTGCGCGCGCGTGCCGAGGCGGCCGAGGCGAGAGCGCGGGCGGGCGACGCGCGCCTGGCGCAGATGCAGCGGCTCAACACTGTGGCCAAGCACCTCATCGCGGCGTGCGTCACGCAGCAAATGAAGCAGTCGGTGCAGTTGAGCTCGATGCCGGCCTCACTGCGGGGCTCTCTCACTCAGGATGATGAGCGCGAGCATGAGCCGTGTGCCCAGCGGCCAGAGCTGCCGGACGCCCAGCGCCTAGGCTCGCTGCCTGCACGAGACGTGGCCCAAGGACCACAGGACCCCAAGGCGGACCAGCACGCACGCAAGACACCGCGGGGCACTGTCAGCCTGGGTGGGTCCAGCAGGGGCTCAAGTGATGACGCGGTGCTGCGTGCCAGCGACCAGCAAAAAGCGGGGCCGCCCGTGCGGCTGGCTCAACGCATCGCCCTGCACGCACCGCCAGCACTCCCAGTGCAGCAGCACTCTGGGGGTTCGGGGCTGGAGAGCTCTGAGGGTGGCTTTGTGCCCCAGCTGCCTCTGGCCGCTGAGGATTCAAGTGACGAGGGCAGCAGTAGCGGCAGTAGCGTGGATGAGCATGGAGGGCGGGCCAGCAGGAGAGCATCACTCTCCCCAGCAGCAGGTGGTGAGGATGGGACAACTTACACCACCTCGACCTCTACCTCTGGCTACAGCCACATGCCTGGAGAGAGCCTGGCGAGCTTCAGCTATGGCCGTGCGCTGCCGCTGCCTTACACAAGCTCGAGTGGTGCTGGGATGGACGGTGGCGCGTCTGACAGCACGCGCAGCAGCGTGGAGGCGGGTACGGCCGGTACGCACAGCTCCGGCAGCAGCGACGGCGTCGTGCGCGTGTCGCTGCCACTGCCAACATCTCACGTGCTTGCGAGTGCGATGGCGCAGGGGACGCCCACGTCCACAGTTGCAGCCGTTGGCAGCCGCCTCAGGGAGTGCACCAGCACAGCCAGTTTGGAGCAGACATCGGGCCGGCGGCAGTCATGCGAGCAGGCGGTACTCTCCATCCTGCATGCAGCTGCACCCCTCAGCGGTACGCTGGCAGCTGCAAGCGGTACGTCAAGTGCCGTACTGCCTGGCGCACCGCGGTACGCTGCAGATGATGAGGCGACGACGATCAGTGGTGGCAGCATCAGGAGTGGAGGAGCGCGCACACTCGCCAGCCTGGGCAGGAGTGGGGCTCAGCTGGATCTTCAGCTGTGTGGTGATGGTGTGATGGGCGACCTGGCAGCTGCTACTGCCGCCAGCCTGTCCTCCACGGATGCCTCATCCATCTCACTCAGCGGTACAGCCGCCGGTACAGCCAGCGGTACGGTCGTGGGAGGTGCAGGCGTGGGCCAGTGCAGCGAGGGCCCCACCCCCGGCACTGCGGTTTCGGTATGCCACAGCTGTGGCGGCAGCAACGCGCCTGCACAGCCACGCGGGGGACTGGTACACAGGGCCAGCGCCGATGCAGCTGCCACGCCCGGCATGGGTAGCACCACACGCCCGCACCCGCTGCACCTGCTGCAGCATGATGGTTACATGCCATCCATGACACCCGCACCCTCTGGCCACCCTACGCTGGTGCACCAGGATGCTGGTGGCAGCCACAGCCCCTTTGGAAACACTGCCCCAACCCCTGCTCACCGCTTCAGCTTCACGAACGCATCCATGGATTCCACCTTCTCACTCGCTGAGTCCGCTTTCTCACTGACCTCCTCCATGGCGGCAGCCGGCAACCACGCGCCCCACCGCTCCGCAAACCTCAGCCCTGCAGCAGCCGCCGCGACGGGCGGCATCACACCGTCTCGCTCCTTTGGTGGCCAAGGGCCCGCCGGCCTCAGCACGCCATGGTCTGTGGCAGCCGCCGCCGCTCGCCATTCCCTGTCGATGCACCGCGCGTCAGCAGCCGCGTCTCCTGTGCCACGTGGGCCGCTGGCCACAGCGGGCAGCACGCCGTCGCCCCTGCCACCCATCCCCCGCCCGTCGCTCCAGAGCATGGGTGGGGCGTACGCAGCAGCTGCCGCTCCTTCAATCCCTGCTGCAACCGTGGGCACCGGGGCTCCGTCCACGAAAGAGCCGGGCACCGCTGGGGCGACTAGTGCAGGGGCAGGGGGGTCATCGCGTGGGTCCTCACATCCAGCCGCCCCTGGGGCAAGCCCCCTCAACACTCTGAGGCTGTCGCTGCAGTCGGTTCCGCTGCTGCAGGCACGTGCGCTGTCGCAGTCGGGCCACAGGGGCACCAGCGGAGGGGGTGCCTCAGGCGGGCCTCCATCCCTAGCCGGCTCCCCCATGCCCACTGCTCGCCTGTGGGGCGAGCAGAGCAGCGGCGGGGCGACCACCACCACCCCTCCCCCAGCCCGCTCGCCCAGCCCACCCACACCCAGCCCGCCCTCGCTGGGCCGGCCACAGGCGCTGCAGCCACCTGCACTGCCGCACACGCCCATCACGCCTGCAGCGCCGCACGGCCACCGAGGTAGCCAGGGCGGAGCAGAGAGTGTGGCCGTGCCTGGAACCGCAGTCGCGGGCCCCACCGTGCTGCGTGCAAAGGTGGGTGGCCCAACAGAATGCCTCTGATCATGAGGATGCCACACACACGACAGCGCTGCGGCATGTCCGAGTGATCCAACGTCTCGTCTGGTATCCCATGCATTTTGAGTTCCATGCAGTATGTAGCCTTGGAGGTTCTATGCATGCGGGTCTGAACTCATGCTTAGCCAACACACTACGAGTTCCCACCTCCTGGAGCAAGTGTGCGCAAGCAGACTAGATTGGGTCACCGGCCCCCACGCGGCTAGCACTCACCGGCAACCCTTGCGCCAACGCAAACATGAGTGCACACACGGCCATGCAGGTGGCGGCGCTGCAGCAGGAGGCGCGGGCAGCAGCCGAGAGCGCGACGTTTGACCAGGACATGCTGTCTGTGGAGCTGGGCCGGCGGCTGGCGGTGGAGGCTTCCCTGCGGGCGCAGCTTGAGCAGGCAGGCCAGGAGGCGCGCACACTGGCGGGCCAGGTGATGTAACTTGAGCGGGGACCGCTGCTGGCATGGGGTCAGGGATCACAAGCGCCAGGGTTCTGGGTTGCATGTTATCTTCTTGATTTATATATTAATATATTATAGGCATGGCCACCCAGCACACTGCTTGGTGTAGCGCCTCGTGACATGCAGTGCTGGCGGGGCCTACTGGGGACATACGGCTACCTGCCTTGCTAACACAATTCCTCCGAGCCACCTGATCTGGCCGTCTGATCTGACCTATCGTGGTACTGTAAAATACACAAGCTGCATGGTGTGGGGCCATGTGCCCCATAGCGGATGGCCCTCGTGATTCCCGAATAATCATCTCCCTGCCGCCCTAATGAACATCACGGCCTCTGGTCACAGGTGGAGCAGCTGCTGGCTGCAAACGATGCGCTGGGGTGTGAGAACGCGGTGCGGTCGGAGCGCATCGCTGAGCTGGAGGGGGCACTGTCGCGGCTCTACTACCAACTGCGCTCCCTCACGGGTACTGCCACGGTCGGAGGAGGTGGCGGCGGCGGGAGCGTGCGCGCAAGTGCTGCAGGGCTGTCAGGTAGGCGGGGCCGCACCGGTGATCGGTGTGCTGCTGTGGTGGAGGGGGTGGCCGGAGCGGCCCTTTGTAGCCGGTATAATATATATGTAGCCGGTATAATATATATATATAATATGTATAATGAGTGCCGGCGGTGGGGAGCGTGGGGAGCGCGCCTCGCGCCCAGCACCGGTCACCGTGCCAGGCAGTCCGCCATAAGGACCGCTGCACAAATCAGGGAAGAAGGGGGGAGGGGGAGGGGGGGTGAAACTGGGCAAGGATAGGTTTGAGCCGCTGCTCTTTGCATATCAATAACTACGGTATAATTTATATCACCTGCACCGTGCGCTGTGCCTTGTGCACTGGCTCAGCTGCAGGCGCACTGCTGGCAGCTGTGGGTGCGCGCTCCTCACTGGCGGCCTCTCCCCTGCTGGCATCCCTGGACCTGGCATCACCCGGCTCACCGGCAGGCGGCACGGCGGCGGGCGCTGAGGCCAAGGTGCGCCTGTGCCTGAGGCTGCTGCTCCTGTGATGGTGGTTTTGTTGTTGTTGGTGGTGGTGATGGTGGTGGTGATGGTGGCGCTGCTGCCACCGCTGCTGCTGCCGCTGCTGCCGCCGCCGCTGCTGCCGCCGCCGCTGCTGCCGCCGCCGCTGCTGCCGCCGCCGCTGCTGCCGCCGCCGCTGCTGCCGCCGCCGCTGCTGCCGCCGCCCCTGCTGCCGCCGCTGCTGCTGCCGCCGCTGCTGCTGCTGCTGCTGCTGCTGCTGCATGTGAGGGGCGGCAGGCTGCTCCGGGGCCTGGCTGTTGGCTCTGAGTCTACTGTTGACCGACACTGGCACATCCCAACCCCCCCACACAAACGCATGCCATGCCTGACTGCTTGCTGCTGCGCACTGCCGCTGCACAATGCTGCCATGCACTGCTGCTATGCTGCTGCCCCACACCGCGACGGCTGCCGCCGCGCACTGCTGTTACACATTGCTACCCCTACACACTGTTGCCACGCACTTCGATGCATGTCTGTCATGCACTGCCTTTGCTGCTCCACGCCACAGGTGGCCCGGCTGATGGAGCTGGTGGGCGGCCAGCTGCGCACGCTGTCCTCCTACAACACCAGCCTTGAGGCGGCGCTGCAGGCGGCCCAGGGCAAGCTGGTGGGGCTGGAGGAGGTGGCTGCACGGCTGCGTGCGAGTCGTGAGGCGGAGCATGGCCAGAGTGATAAGTGAGCGGCCATGGGGGGCTGGGGGTGGTGGGGAGGGCCAGCAGG